>JAMXBB010000003.1:121787321-121852557 GCA_024138015.1 Lumnitzera littorea | reverse complement strand
ATATATATATATATATATATATATATATATATATCATTTAGGGATATGGTTATTACGAATATCCCTGGTATTTATGAGCAATTTTGTTTTACAGATGAGGATCAACATTTTGATATAAAGCATGATGTGGAAGTGTCGAAGGAGAAGGAGGATAGGTTAAATGCCAATGCAGCCCATGGAGTATGTTATGTGAATTTTTTCTCGCTTAGAAATTGATACTCTTAGCGTGCCATAGAAGAACACTTTTATCGCAAAACTTCTTGCCTTAATCTAGGGTATAAATCATTATTTGAGAAATTAATGAGGTTATGGCGAAAGATTAATCCCTTCAAATTGATTCATGTAAGAATGGGCTATTATCTAATCTCACTTGATAATAGTATAGACTACCAATGGGTGATAAAGAATGGACCTTGGTTTGTTAATAGGAGATATCTTGCGCTGAAAAAATAGGTCCCAAGGTTTCATTTAGATGTAACAGAGCTTAATAATGTGGTAGCTTGGGTTAGAATATTTGGGTTGCCAATGCAATTCTATTCTCCCTTGGTTGTTAAAAGAATTGGGGAAAAGATCTGACCTATTTTGCAATACAACTCCTATACGGTAGGTTTATAAAGAGGTAGATTTGCTCTATATATATCCAATTAAATATTAATACCTTATTGAAACACATAGTTGTGACTAATGGGGTTCCTTATTAGGAACTTTATGAAGGGCTTCCAAAGGTATGTGAGTCTTGTTGTAGAATATACCACAAAGATAATTAATACCCAATTAAAGGAGTTGAAACAGTGGAAAACCATAATGTGAATGAGGCTAGTCAGAGGGCTAGTGGGTTTGACTTGATAAATGAGTAGACCTAGGCTTTGAAATATGGGGAAAAAGACGCTTCTTTTGAGAGAGAGTTGATGAGGGGGCCAATTTAGGAGATGGAAAGGGAACGGGGGTTAATCCAAAAGATTTGCCAAGTAGTGAGACATTTGAACCGAGTATATTAGATGAGAATAAAGGAGAGGTTAAAACGGTTAGGGAGTGGACTATCGTTCAATATAGAAAGAAGAACCAAAGGAAAGAGAGAAAGAGAGAAACAAACCGGGAAAAGAAAATCTTATTAAAAATAGCCTTAGCTAAAGTGCATCGGTAGGTAAGGGTTACGGGAAGTAGTGAAAGGACTCCTTTGAGAGACATTTATGATCAATCGAGCACAACATTGAATCAGGGCAATTTCCTTTAGTTAATAATTATTCAATTTGGTCGAAAAAATAAAAGCATAAATAAAATTTATATATTTAGATCAATTTGTAATTGACTACTATAATTTAGTTTCTAAGAAGACTAGACTTGACCAATGAAATTAGGTTGAAATTTAGTTAGATAATGTTTACATGCTACTAGTAAAACATACAAACAAATAAGTTTTCTATTCAAAATTATTAGTTGTTTTTCTCTTATTGTCCAATAATCTCATTTGAATTTGTTAGGTTTTATGTAGTATAATAACAATCAAGTTATAGCAAACGGTTATAAAAGCTATATTGATTGCGTTATCTTGCTTTAGCAATGATTTATTGGATATTACATATTATATGTTATATATATATATATAATATGTAAATATAAATAAAATATTAATATTTATAATTTGTACAAATATTAGGTAGTAATTGCTTTGCATATATATTCCTTGTTATAATCCCCTTTTTTTTTTCTTTTAATTCTTTAGATGAGATAAAATTAGAGAAACACGAGAAGTTGAAAGTAGCGGAGGAAGAAGAAAACACCAATACAAGTCGGTGTCCTCCGTCTTGCCATTGAACCGTTGGTCAGCTAGGAAATGTCGCAAAAAAATTAACAATTAAAAATAAAAATTAAATTAACAATTCAATATCATGAATCGTCCATGAAAAGTAAAAGAGATATCATACAATCCAAAATGGGGAAAAACATGACTCGTTAGTAAAGGAAGATATATGGCACATGCTTCAACTTGTGGCTATGTATATCCGTCCCAAAAAGCTGTGAGTATAGTGAAAGTGAAATACCCTGAACATGTTACACCGATATGACAGAATGAATAACAACTAATACCCTGTACATGTTTGAAGGATATCATAGAATAATAAATTAACTTTCATGTTTCAAAGTCTTTTTTCACGAATCCCATCGACAATCACGATGACGAGAACAGTAAAGAAGTCTAATTACCTAATTCGAACTGTAAAATAATTCATTGTGTTATTGGATCATGTAATCAAATATTCACGCACATAATAATTATTATAAGAATTAACTGCATGAGCCTAGCTAGTATTTCTTTAATAATGACTTGTTGAATGGTTTGTAAGCCAAACAGTATCCTATTTTTAGGAGTGTTTATCCAGTTAACCAAGATTATCTAACTCTCAATTCAATTTAGAATTATCAAAGAGTTTATAAAATCGAAACGTAAAAATATATACTTCTACAATCTATATAAAATAGTTTTAAAAAATTATGAATATACTTATAGCAATTATTTAAAATTTGAAATATATAATGGAAATACAAAATATAAAAAAATTAAGTTCTATTTTCATAAAAAAATTTTCATATATAATCTAACATATATGGAATAAAGACAAATAGAGTCGAGTTAAAACTTTTTTTTCAAAAAGGCAATATTTTAAGTTATTGATATAAAACAAAGTATAAGGTTTTTTTTTTTTTGTATAAACTTTATTATTGGAGGTGAAACATTAATGAAAGCTATGAAAATAAAATAAATGATTAATTGAGAGAGAAAGAAGAAAAAAAAAACGAATAGGATAGGGCAAATAATGAAATGCCATGGCTTATAAAAGCTTAATTGTATTTTTTTTTAATTCATTCAACTCAAATATATAGAATCGATAAATTCAATCAAAAAGGTAAGTTTTTACCGAATTTACATATAAATTCGATTAAAAGCATAAGTTTTTACACAAAAATTATTTTATACTCAAATAAATTCAAAAGAGCCTTTTAAAATCGTTAACTCATAAGATCATATTGGTAAAATCATAATTTTAATAATTATGCCGTTAACATCATAAATATCAATAACAAAGCAAAAAAAAAATCTCTATTTGGTATAACATGATACATGTATGTATACATAGCATTAAGTGTTAATAAAATTTTTATATGAAAAGAAAATCATTACATATTATACAACACTTGCTCTACACATCAAGGATCTTAAATACCAAGGGGATAATTTATACATCAATTACCATTCCTATTTTATATATATTATATATGTTAACGTTCTATTAGTATTCGCATATTATTTATATATAATATATGGTTTGTAATATTAGATGAATTATTTCTTTTTATACAGATAGTTTTTAAAATATTTTCTACTCATCATGTAAATGCCTTCGCAGTCAGAGTATCTTTTATGTGCACATCCATATTATATATCAATGTTTATAATATATACTATTAGATAATGTTGGGTTTTATATCGGACGGAGTCTATCCCTACTCCCTAACGTAGCGGAAGAAAGGAAAGAATGAGAGGGGACAAAGGAAAAAAAAAAAAAGAAAAAAGAAAAAGAAAAAGCGAGTATCACGACAAAGGAAGAACCGGGGAAAAAGCAAAAAAAATAAATAGGGAGTATCACGTGAGTAATGAACAAAGAATCGCGTAAATGCAATTAGCCAAAAGAAATTCAGCGAAGTCGACATGCGGCAGTTTGAATTCGTCGTGGAGCAAGCCATCTGCATTTCAGCAGTTTTTACAAACATAACTAATTATTATATATTTTAGTAACGTTTATTAAATCCCGATAGATCATATTAGTGATGTGATATTATAATATATAATTTTGGAAATCTTTTTCCTTTTTATATTTCACCTTTTACTGCATGATTGATGTATTTTTTTAATTTTATTTTTTAAATCATATTATAATATATAGTTTCAGATTTTTTTGTTTTTTTTATATCTCATCTTTTTAATGGTAATATTCATACAATTTCATAATTTTTTATCATACTTATTATAATTCCAAAGCTCCTGCTTTTTTTTATTTTATTATAACAAGTTACTATTAGATAATTTATTTTAAATAATTCTTTGTATGAAAATTATATGTTGTATATATTTGTGTGTGTGTGTGTGAGAAAGAGAGAGAGAGAGTTTATAGGGTTTTGTCTCTTGAATTATCAAGAAATCATATATGACAAGTTATTCATTTTTTAGACTTTATATTATTTAAAAAAATTTTAATGTGTTTTTTTATAATAAATAAAATATTATATTATATTTACATTTTTTGTCTTTCAAAAGGTTATAATCTTTACTTAAATTTTTATCCACATATTGTACAAGCTCTTTAACTAGTTTATGATTATAGTTGAAAGATTAAAACATACAATTTAATTCTTAGCATTATCTCAAAGTAAATGTTACGAAATCTCTTACATGTTCATTTTACATATCTCAAAAACTTTACCTTCTCGATTCAGCATGTAACGCCCTACTTTTAACCCGTTTGCTTAATTTATTATATTTTTTTTTCAACTCATAGTGCTTAACAAAAGATTAGTTTTGCCATTCATAAATTAGGGATAAGGCTAACTCGTATCCACTTGTTAACTAAGCTTCCAAAAACACATAAAATTTCCCAAGCTTCTTTTTATTAACATAATAAATCATAGCAAAAACTTACAACAAAGGGCTACACCCAAAGTATTACAATTCTCTTCCCTTTACAATACATGATTGAACTAAGAATTATACTTTTTCAATGTTAACTCTCATATAAAATCCTCACAATACAACTCTAAGATGTTCCCATGTAACAATATCCTTGAACCTAATGATGAAGTCCATAGCTAATTGCTCCATGAGATAAGTGAGAGTAAATAAATAAACAATAAGACAAACATAAACCAAAACCAAAAAACACTCCAGCCACCTATCAACCAACAAGATTATCTAGTAGTCTATTATTTAAGCTTATAATCATAATACCTAGCTAAGAAGTCAAACCACGTATGAGTGTCATGCTCATGTACAAGATATGCAATTGCTACCAATATCTTAAAAGGCCTAACCTAGCATACATCCGGTGAGTTGACACCCCTGGACATCTAAATACAAAGTCCAAGAAGGCAACTAGGAGCTACCTAAGAGTAGGACCACTAAATCCTAACTCTATTCAGTAAAACATGAGGAGTAGTCAAGCTGTTTGAGTAATATAATTGTGGTGTACCTAGGAGCTTAGTTATCACTAGGACTTATTGTAGCAAATCTAAACCAAAATGGGTCCTCCGAAATATTGAAGAAATTATAGGGAAATGGTCCACAGACGAACGAGAGTAGTTGATGTAAAGCTACTCGGAGGATGTAACTCACTAACAAACACAACACGACTTAATACATTACTTAATGTGACGCACAAGTTGAAGTCAAAGTCTAACGACCACTAATCCTGAGTTATTCAGCAAGATTAGATAAGAGTGTATGAAAGATGAACCTAAAGAGGATTGTCTCATAAGAACAGAATATTCAATATTAATTGTAAGCTATCTGCAGCTTACAAGAGAAATGGACTATTTATAGTAAGTTCTTAAGGCAATATTACAAATAAAAAAATCACAAGAAAGTGTATACATAAAGGAGATTCTTACTACATACGAAAAGGGACAAAGGACAAAGGACAAAAATAGAAAAGTAATACAATATCAAACAAGGTGAACAGGTGATAGTGCAATATTGGTCACGTACTAAGATTCTCTAAACACAACAAGCGAGGGGAACCAAGATGTTACGGTAATAAGGAAGCCGAGACGAGAAGAGGGTAACAAAAGAAATAGTAATAGGCCGAGAGAAAACTACTCAATCGGTAAGTAAGTCTCTCGTCACTCCACAAGAATATCTTGGTAGCAGTTGGTCAGATCACTCAGCACAGGGTCTTAGGTAAGGGAATAGTCGGCATCATCACAACCGAATGTATAGATTAACGTACAACAACATAGGGAGCTCAAGAAGTTTAGCCAACTTCCTTCAATGTAAAGTTTCTCGTCATCAGTAGGTTGTCGAGAAAAGATTCTTCGGGAGAGGGATTAGAGTCCTCAAAGTCGTATGCAAATAATGGGACTGTTGGTTAGCAGTTCATCAAATTCTATATACTTTAAAACCTAACTTTTCAAATCAACATTTCCTCCTTATAAGAAAATTCTTTGTTTTGAAGGTCCTAACTTGTAAGTTCATGTCATACCATATCATAAATGTATCAAACACCATCAAGCTCAACTTTTAATTACATATTAAGTGTCGTTTAGACTATCCTACCCTTTTCTTTAACTTCCTAGTTCTTTTCATCTCGAAACTTAGCTATTAGGTTCACTTAAGTGAGCATCTTAGGAGGATTATGTTAGTTCCTAGCTTCTTTTCCAGCTTAGTACATGGTCTAACAAGCATCACATAATCGATCAGCAAGATAATTAGAGCAACCTATTTTTAGTGTCAAAATAGGTTTTCTTCAACACCATTCATGTAGAAAGCAACATCACATAACTCATTAAGTAGCATATTCATAGCAATAGACTCAAGACTTGCAATCGAGTTCAACTAAGTTAAACATAACAAAATAAGTTAGAGACTCGCATAAACATAAGTTTGCTTTAAAACCTATAGATATCCACTTACATAGGCTTGTCGATAGTTTAAAACCTATACTTCCATGCAAGGTTCCTCTTAACATGGTTCACCTAGTAAAATGTATATATAATGCCAAAGTTAATTAAGAGTTGGATACTAACTAATAGCTTACACTTACATTTTTACGTATCGTCTGACTTAACCCCTAAATTACCTTCTGAGTGATCCTGTGAGTTAAGTGTAGAATCCTTAGTAGAATATCCTCTGATGTTTTCTCCAAGACTCAAGTTTGCATTTCCATCCAACAAATCCTTTTATTCAACCTTTAAGTAATTTTCTCATGTAAAACTTACAAATGAATGCCAACATGCACCTTATTTTCACAACACATCTTCATAATCGATTACATTTATGGATATAACATACTAGATATTCATATATGTCTTATCCATAACTTGCATAACTTAAAATGTGACAAAGGATTGTCAAGTGTTTATGAAATCTAATTAGCACTATAATATATCAATAGTTCACTTTTCAATGCCAAAATGAAAATGATATTAGTACCATGAATAGAATTTTAATTACAGATCAATCCATCTTATATGTTGTTTACATAATAAAATCATAAAACATTAAATAGCTTTAAGAAAATTATTATAGTTAAACTCGAGACCAATCAAGGTGCACTTATAAAGTTTGTGGCAAGCTAGTTGTCGAGGACCTATCCTTAGCACATCATCCACCTAGCTCTTTCTTTAATGAGTTGATGTATGAAAGTATATATTTAAAAGGGTGAATTACTTGTATTTTTCCCCCTTCTTTTAAGGTAAAATGTCTATTGTATAGTTCAAGCTTTATAATTTATACCCAGCTTTAATTTAATGTAATTAAACTCTAAGCTTCCAAGTGTATATGGTGATTCTTGGTCCAATAGGAGTCTAACTCTAAGCCCTCATATGTTATCTTGTAAATTTCAACATCCAATGGATTCATAAATTCTTACAAGCTATAGTAGAGTACATGGTTACAGAAATAGTAATATCCTCCACACTTGACCCATTAGGTGAACATTACCCCACTTCATGAAGCATATTCCAAAGTATTGAAAATTAAAGCCCGCGTGTTTCTTTGTTAAGTTAACAAGTCTCCACATATATTTATTATTAATAATATAAAATCATTAAGGTCACTCTCATTTGTTGATAAATAGATCAAATAAGCGTCCAAATCCTATCTATGGATTCAACAAAGGTGTTGCACATAAATATAAAACATATATAAATATAAATATATATTTTACATACATACATTCATATATCCTTATTTATTTGTTAACGTAAGTGTAACAAATATTAAGAATAGTTTTTTACATTTACACACACACACACATATATATATATTATCATTAACTAATATTTCATGTCAAATCATTACTTTTGTTATCCATATAACTTATCTCTAAAGTCTCGATGTACATCAAAACCCACTATTCGAGTTGCCAACAAAGAGTAGATTTTCTTACTTCCCAGTTATACTTCCTAAATTCCATATTGGGATAAAAATACAACAAAACTCCAATCTAATTGCTGGAAAATTGGAGTTTCACACGACAATTCATAACATATAATATTTTGATTTATAAACATTGACACTTGATTGTAGTTCAAATGAACTATGATCTAAAAATGTAAATTTACAAGGAAAATCAACTCCATATGCAAAGTGCTGAAATATCTAACATGTATGGAAATCTTATAAATGTTCATGCATGTGCTCTTCCTAATCAAACATACACCTACATGATGGTTTTACATGAAAAAGTAAATTAATAGGGAAAATCAACTCCATGGATAAGAGTTGATGGTTTTCCAAAACCATGGTTCAAAAACCATAAGCTTTGATGGTGTGAGACAAAAAATATGGGTTGAAAATTATAAATTTTGATGATTTAGAGAAAAAAACTACTCTACACATGCCATACATATATGTAACTTACCCCACTAACCAAAACAATATAAAAACCTCAATCAACCATTTTTAGACTCTTTAGATATTTAGAAATCAAGAGAAATTCATATGGGAATTTAGGAGAAATTTTAGAGAAATTTGAAGAAAATTGAAAAATTGGGCATAAATATGAGCTTATGAGGTTCTCAAATCAACAAAGAACCTGAAGACTAACCGCCACCATCACTAGACACTCCAAGAAATGCCCCTTTTAGGTGACAAACACACCAACATTGGTGGCCATCAAAGTTTCAAACGCTAGTAAGTTTGATTTTTCACCCAATTTTAAAAATTTTGTTGAAATTATCAAATTTTCTCCAAAAAATATAGAAAAAATTATTTTGAAATTATTTTTAGTATATTTCATGTAAAACTTTTATTTCCATAAAAAATATCTCATTTTATATATCGCCTCTAAAAAACGTATCATTTGGAACCAATTTTCAATTTAATTTTCAAAAGCCCAAATGATTTAGTTTCTTTGTCAGAATTTTTCTATAAATATCTTATATTATATAGATAACTGCTATTTAAAAAATTTTCCTAAAACTTATTTGATTAGGGTGAATTTTTAGTTTTTGAAAAACTGACAAGTTGAAATATAAGGAAATTTTGCTACTTTTCATAAAGATTTTGCTAGATCTGATTTTTCTATCATTTTTTAAGTAATTTTTGGTCATATACAGTAAGTAGATCTTAATTTTTAAGTAAAAATAAGAGATTTTTTAAAAAGACAGGTTTTTCGAAGCTAAACTTGATAATTTTTACTTAATTACTTATGTAAATTTTCACTAAGTTAATAAATCAATCATTTTTGTTAAAAATCCTTAAAAGTTAGTAGTAAATTAAAGGTTTTAGCTACTGCATATAAAGTATTTTCATCTTCAAAACCATGATTTTTTGGCTGAATATATGTGTTTTTAGGTATATCAATTAACTAGTTGTGTTTAACCCTCTTTTTAGTTAAATTATGGGATTTGCATGTCGATGTGAATGAGTTATAGGCCATGTGAGTCACTATTAATGGCGTTTCAACTAAGTTGTTTTGAATAAAGTTAAAGAAAGAGTCAAATGCGACTTTTTCTTTTAATAAAAATGGGTAAACATGGTAACTGTAAAAGCTTTCATAGAAGTTTTGGATGAGCCATAAAGGAGTTGATAGCTATAAAAGGTTTTATAGAAGCTTCTGTGAAGGTCGGTGCAAACTTCTAACCTATAAAAGGTATTGTAAAAGTTTCCTTGATCTAGTTGACTATAATTTACAATTGTGGAAACTTTAGTAGAAGGTTTTCTGATATAGAAACTATAAACAAAATTCTTACAAAAGAATCTATATCAAAGAATATGAACTAAAACCCTAATAGAAACTTGAGTAAAAGATACCACATATCTAATAAATCCCAATAGAATGTTATGTAGAAGGTACTAAAACCCTAAGAAACCTAATAGAAGGTTAAGTAGAATGTTCAAATAACCTATGTAAAGCTAATAACACTTAATGAATACTAAAAGTATAATAATAAATATACTAAAAGTGTAATGATTAAAACATTGTAACTTAAATGAATTATATAGTAATTGAAATATAATTTGGGATCGCTAAGGATAGAAGCACTAAGGTTTTTAACTTACAAGAGCAACTACAAATCCAGGTAACTAGGATTAATGCTTAATAGCAGTTTGGAGTATTATGTAAAAGTACTTGGAGATTGATGTGTATATTTGTTTGTGATTGTAAATTAGTTGACTGTGCACATGCAACGTGTATGCTTGGAAACTGATTGATATGTTTGATTGTTATGCTATATCTTATGGTTGCTTTGTTGTGTTTCACTTCCTGATTTGATTGCTTATAATTGGTTTATCACTCGTAAAATGAACTAAGCTAAAACCAGGATATAAACACTAATTAAACATGCATTGCAACCCACTAAGGGAATGGTTAAGATGTTTGATCAAATATCAACCCTTCAATAAGGTAGCACAATTGGCCTTTTCTTAATCCTGCTCTAACTAAGTTGTAGGATAGGAGGTTACGACGAAGGTAGGGGCATTAAGTTATTCAAAGGTAGTTTAAGAGAAGTCAGGTCTCTATTACACAAACCTAGATTTGGTCAGAACTACAACATCATGCCTATAAGGATAATGTCCTCAATCTGGATTAAAGCGAATATAATTTCTCTAACTTCACAACGGACCAAACAACATCATATAGATGGCATGTGCTTATTATATTGCATTGCATTGCATCTAATCGATTGACAACCCTACTTAATTATTGTGCTATATATGCTTCCCTCTCCATCCTCTTACTAAGCAGTGGTTGCTCATGTTCCTATAGTTCCTTTACGGTACCTAAAAAATGGACACAAAGATCAACCAATCCCTAGGCATATAAAGTATGGGCAACAAGACTAGGTTGAAGAGTAAATGGACTTAAAACATTCTTTTATCTTTGTTTGAAGTCAATTGGGCGATGTATATGATCCGAGCTAACTTATAGTATTGTATTTATTGTGAACATGATTTCAGTATTATTTTATGAATTTTATTGTATAAAATTCTATTTTTTTTTTAAATACACATAAGGTAACATATAAGTTTAGCAACCTAATTTAACTATGGTACCACTTGTTCATTAACATTAAAATTTATAAAAAAAATCTTCATATAACTATTTTAGTCCTAAATATGTTAATCCCTAAAGATCAAATATATTACAACTGTGTTAGCCAAAAAAAGTGCCATTTTTAAGGAGGGATTTTGAAAGAAAAAGGGGAAGTATAAAATGTTATTGCTAAGCTTATGTCATAAAATCAATATAATGATCAGTATGAGGATTTTAAATGGTATTTTAATTATTAAGTTGCTAAACTTATATGTTACCTTATGTGTATTTTTTGGTTTATTGAAGAGGAGAATGTTAGGTGGTGTTTCATATTATTGTTTATAATTGTAATAATATGTAAAAGATTTATTTAAGGATATTAAAAATAAATAAATGAAATTACATTCAAAATAAACCAATGCCATTTGATTTTTTTTTTTTTAATGTACACTTGCAAATCATTTTTTTTTTTTTTTTGTATTATCGAGTTGAGTCAAATTTTAAACAAGTTTTATAAAACCCTATAAGAGTAGGTTCTAGAAATAGGGTTTTAGGAAGGCATATAAGGTTTTAGGAAGGCCTATAGGGTACTAAATCAGGTTCGAGTTTTACAAAACCCATTCTGGACCCGTCCCAGTGGCATCCCTATTTGTTACCCAATGATGTAAGTTGGGAAAATAGTGGTCATAGTATCAATGTGCTCTATCACCAAAATAGATTCTAATGTCCGAAGAATATAGTGCTTTGTCTTACGAAAAACTTTACTATGGACTAATTGCTATTTATAATTTGGTGAGATGATCCAGAATTCCCTTTGTTGTCTTCTTTTCCTCTATGCTTGAGAATACTCCATATACTAGTTCTAAATGAAGATATGCAATAGTATGCCTATCCATCTCATTCCACTAAGCATCTTATGTGAAATCTGTCAGTCTCTTGTCAATGGTTGCTAAGAAATTACTTTTTAGTGAAACTATCTTCATCTTTGATTTCCATAATGGAAAAATGCTCTCGTTAAATTATTCGGTGCAAATTTCGCCGTCATTACGTCTATTATAAAATTTCTTCAAGCGAAGAAAATAGCTCTTACTATTTTATAAGCACTGTTATTATGTATATGAACGGTACCCAATACCTACCAAGGATAAATAACATTTAACTTATTTTTTGGTGTAGAATATACTTTTAAGTGGGGTTTCTACTAATAATAGACTTTACTTGATCCAATTAAGTGGAATAAAGGTGATTACATGGTTAGATGTTGATTATTGAAATTTATGACACTTGAATTGTCACAAAATTTTGTTTATACAATCGGATCATGGACTATCAAAGGAGGTTAGGGAGCAATACAACATTGCTAGTAAACCTTTAATATTTCAATAGCAACATGAGATTAGTATTATGAGGCAGAATAATCAAGTAGTGAGTGTATATTTTAATAACTCAGATGTTATTAGGATGAATATGAGTTACACATGTAAGCCACTTGTGACTACGGTAGATTTGAGTACTATACTTATGCTTTGAAGGAGGGGATTTTGGAGTTTGAATCTCATAAGAAGCTAGTAAAGTTTTTAATGGGATTAAATGAAACATATGAGGGTATATGAAATTAGATTCTATTAATGGAGCCATTGCCATCGATCAATAGTTCAACAAATGAAGAAATAAAGGCAAATTATAGGGAGATTAAATTCTGAGGTGGAGATGAAAATTGCTAATAACAAGGTTTCTGTTGACAAAAGAAGAAGCAAAAAGGCTTGTGTATGCAAACATTGTAAGAGCAAAGAGCATAGTGTTGAAATATTCTTTCAATAAGCGGGATTCCCTAAATGTATAAGGGTAAGAGAGTTAGGTAGAAAGGCTAGCGGCGTACTTCGGCTTCATACTATAAAAATGATCAGTTGCAAGCGGTGTTGGTGACACCTTTTGATGAATTTATGTAGCCAATTGCAATATGAACAGTTGATAACCAATTTTTCTAACGTATTTGCCAAGAAGTAATGAAGCTAATGAAAGACGACAAAGAAGATGTTGCAACTATAGCTAACGTCGTGCAACATGCAAGTATTTCTAATCTAGCTCTTCGCTTTATTACCATGAGAAATAACATGGCTTGATGGATAGTAAACAGAAGGGTAATAGACCATATAACACCCTTTTTTGATTTACTTCATGTCAGACATATATCCATTAAACATTAAACTACCTAAAAGAGTCCCTTACAAGTGGAGAAAGTTAATTCTATTAAAATTAATTCAATACTTACAATCCAATATGTTCTTTTTGTTCCCAAGTTTACTCGTAACCTGCTTTCAATGTATAAGTTAGTTGCTGACCAATCTTTGCAAGCAACTTTTGATTTTTTTTTTTTTTAATGCCAATTTCAGGACTACACATTTAGTAAATTAGTTGCATTAGTAAAGGCCAAGAATGAGTTTTATGTTCTTTGTTTAGAATTAGGTCCTATTTAGATGGTATCTTTTGTCCTTATTTTGTTTGTTTTATATTTAATATGTATTTGTTTAAAAATTAGTGATTAAAAATTATCTTATTTGTATTTTATATGTTTCTATTTCATAATTATGATGAAAACGTTAATTAGATTATAAGAATTAAAAAGTGAAAATCTACGTACTTTTAAGTAAAAAATTTAAAAAATATATATTTTATGTATTGGAAAGGGATATTTGAATTAGTCTTTGTGTAAAATAAATAAAATGAAAAGGTAAATTAATTCAAATTTATAGAGATTTATTAGGTATCTAATTTTGAGAATAAATTTTCAATTATTCTTTTCAAATGAAATATTGAAATAAATATGAAAAAAAAAAAGAACAGAAAAGTTAAGAAAAAATTGAACCGAACAGACCTTAAATTTCAAATAGATTCAAATGAGATCAGCATCTTATAATAAGCCTAGTGACAACACCATGATGAATAAATGGGGACTCAAAAAGGGTCGGGTATTACCCTGGCAAAAAGGGGCTGGGGGCATGTAAAGGAGTTTTATACAAATATGGGCTATTTTTCAAAAAATATTACGAAAAAGGGCTAATTTAAAAAAAAAAATACAAATGTGATATACTAAAGATGCATCAAGTAAATACACTTTTAGTTACTTATGTTTTTTACACTGAAGGCGCATGCAGTGGATGCACCTTCAGGATAAATGCTCCTTCAGTTATAATGAATTATCCTGAAGGTGCATCAACTGCATGTGCCTTCATTATGCTAAGTAAATACCCTAATCTGTGCAGCCATGGCTCATTCTTGCTTATATTAGTTTTTGAAATTTCTAAAATACAGACAAAATTCGAGGAAACCCATAGTTGAAATACCGAACCATTTCTTTACGCAAATGAACGTCTGAAACAAGTAACAATTTATAACTTATAGGCATGTTATTTATTTATTTTATTTTATTAATAATCAACATTACGCAATTTTTATTTTTAGAAAAAAATTTGTTACGTTATTACATAAATTTCATAGTCGTAAATATACCATAAGTTATATAAATTATTAATATTTCATAAAAATTTATTGTATGTTGTATAAATTTAGGATTATTTTGTATTACGGTAGATAAGTTATACGAATATGTGTATAAATAATATTGGAATGTAAGTGGAAATTGTTGTATATATATATATATATATTTCGCATTTTTTATTGTGTTGAGTCAAATTAAAAAGTTAAAGCTAGATAGTTATGTTGACGACACAACTTACCAAGATGATTAAGTGCATTCTCTAAAGTTATCATTCAGTGTATAGATGAAGTTTATAATGTCATCTAATATTCGGTTCATTGTGGCATTACTAAGGTGGAAATGACAGATTACATGAAAGTTATTGTATATGCGAACAGAAATATAGTAATGTGTAGCTGGGGGTCGAAATATGATAGGGAGCCCATTAAGAAGTTGAAAATTAGGAAAGATTCAAACTTATCTCATTTCAGTCTGAGAATTTGTGGATGTGCTGAAGTTGACCCAAGTGGTGTTGAACTTTTGCACAGATATCCCTTTTTCCATGATGCTGGAGTTGTCTACAAGTTGATGGCTATTAGAGATGATGAGTATGTTATTCATTGAGATGATAGTCTTTTAGAGAACGGAGTATTCAAGAAGTGTACACAAGGCATATTAAGAAATCAAGTACCTAGAATAAGCATGAAATACATGAGCGAGATAATCTAACCTTTCCAGATCTCAATGTGCATTCAACAATGAAAGATGCAAAGTAAACAAATGTAGACCAATCAAATGAACTGTACATGGATTTCTTTGAGTATAAGCACGTGGATATCACAGAAGAGTAGTTTGACAAAGCATTGGGTCCCATCATCGAACATGAAGAGTCTTATGATCCGTATGTAGAGAGAATATACATGAATATAAATGTCGATAATGGAGAGAATACGACAGATGTGGATGGTGATGAGGATGATGGGGATGGTGATGAAGATGATGTTGGCCTCGAAGATGACTATGCTAAAGATTTAGGAGAGACCCAGGTGAGACCATACATTGGTAAGAACAGTATGTTGGTCCGAACACTTCGCGATGACGGCTCTAACAGGCCATACCATCGAACTAGTGAAGTATTGTCAAGTAGGCAATTTGAAGACTTTCCATAAATAAACGAATCTATTGATGGGCTTATCAAAGATCATGTCCCATTTTACAATAGCCAGTACGATGGCAGCAGCTATGCAACATTCGAGAGAAATGTTAATCAAATGTACAGTAACATCATCAACTCTGATAACTTGAGTGTCGTTATGCATTTCAACACAAAAAAGAATCTCATAAACGCAATTAAGTCATTCCACCTAAGGAACTACTATGATTTTCATATAAACATTTCGAAACTGAATGTATACGCTATCTACTATAAAAAGAAACAACAGGGTTATAAGTGGAGACTATGGGCTTATTTGAAGAAAGTAAAAGGTTTTTTCAAAATAACAATTTTAAAGGGTCAACACATTTGTGTGAACCCAATGATGAACCAAAATCATCCTCAACTCGACAGCAACATAATGGCTACACTATTCATCAATAGTGTGTCACGCCTCGAAGCGGCAGAGTCGTAACAGCCCCCGCCGTGTAAACCATCCTAAGATAGAAGTTGGCCATACAACCGCTATCTTAGATCTGATCTACACAAGGCGTCCACGACTAACCCGCTTTGAAGGAAACAGTTTGTAATTTAATTAAATTATTTATCTAAAAAGTGAGGAAATATATATATATTATAATACAGTTATTGCAATTAAGGTTTACAATATTTCTCCGTAATATATTTCTTAGTTATTACATTATTCAAAAATGAAAAGTTCTAAAGTAAAAGCTTAAACCTTAAAAATATATGTTTATTCTTCTCATGTTTTTCCTCACTCCCCAGGATCCAGCAGTTGCTAGCTTTAGAGTAGTTATTGCCGCTTCTTGGTCAGCACTTGCACAACGTCTATAGGGATGTGAGCAACCACAGCTCAGTAAATTAGGACAGAGGACTTAAAACTATACCATACACACAATAAGGTTTTTAATCACTTATTAGGTGCAATGCATGTGCAAGCAAATGCTATCGCACGACGTTGTCCGGCCCGTCGTGAGATTAGAGAAATTGCGCCCGCTCTAATCCGAGTTGAGGAGTTGCCGTTAATGCAACAGCTCATGACCAAACTCAGGCTTGTGTAATGGAGACCTTGCTCTTCCCGCGACTACCTTCAAACCACTGCCTTCACCCTCGCCGCGACCTCCTCTCCTGTCACTTAGTTCGACTGAGGATGAAGAAGGGACCATTTTGTAATCCTGCGCTATCCCTTTCAAAGGGATCGGTATTTGGCCGGAGAGTCCTAAGTTCCCCTAACAGGTTGCCATGCATGTCCGATTATGATTACTGGTCGGATATTTAATTAAGTCTAGTTTAGGGTAATTAATCCTTTCATATAATTCATATAATATGTGCCAGAGCAACAAATAGAATCATAGCAGCACCCATAATCAAGCACATACACACATTCAACTATCTAACAAGTACAACAAAGCATAATCTTAAGCCTCCAAAATACAGCATTGTATTAATCCCAACTTACCTCGACTCCTCGCTCACTCACTCGAGGTCCGATTTGCTCAGGCCATTGCCGATCATCCCTATAACACAAACGTGGTTTCAGCTTTTCATATAACTATTATAAGTTCGTTTTATCCTATAATGCTTATTGTTAAGTTTTGTTTAAGGTTTAATATGCCTAATTATCTAGGTATTAAATCTTTTACAATTATTCTAAGTTTGGGGTTAGGTTCAGGTTCGGTTTTCGCATCGATTTCTAAATTAGGTTTTAGTTCGATTTTTACGTAATGTTTTAGATTCCAACCTTAAAAATCTGTTTCAACCCATAATGTGAAATTAATCACATTACTTCCCGATCTCCTAAATACCATCATCGCCTCTAATTAGAATTTTATTCCATCCGGTACACTTAAATCCTTATTTGTGTACCGAATTTACTCCTAATGTGAGAAATTTTTACATTTTTCATATAATTCCATAAATTCAAGTTTCCTATCAAATTTATTGTACATTTTTATTATTCTCAAAATATCAATTTTTATTATAATATTTTCTATTTATTATTTTTCTAGAAATTATATATTATATAGTGTTACCTTTTATACACATAATGCACTTCTAATATTTCTATTACCCTAATTACCATCTCCAAACAGCAATTATTATTTCAAAATGTCTAAATCCATCCTAAATCAGATTTTACTCCAAATTTCCCTAACTTACAAACTTAACTATTTTTTCTTATTACTCATTTACTACATAATTAACCTAATAATTACATCTAACACCCTAAATGCTACATGTATCATACTCCATCAGATTTCCACATCCTAAAACATCTACTTATTCACTAAGTCAGTAATTAATAATTTAATTACTTAATTAACCTTAAATTACCCATTTTATGCCTCATTTTAGGGCCTAAAAATTATCTAAAAATTTTGAAAATTAATTTTTGAAAAATGGCTTCATAGCACTGTTCTATATCACATGAGCATCATACAGAAAAAATTTGAGCTCCAAACTACACTTCTAAGGTCATTTATTTATAAACCGAAATGTGCTCGGTTTGCATGATTTCTTAAGGATCTTATATTACAGGACATGTTTTCATCAAAATAATATTTTTTTCTACAAACTACATACAAAAATATCCCAGAATAACAAAATTCATTATTTTCTAATAATATTTACTATTTTTACAAAATTATACAAGAATCGGGCTGGAAATCGGACTCACCGATTTGGGTGGCTCCGGTCACCGCGGGCCGCCGTGGCCTTGTCGGTCGGCCTGGGCGCTGCCACCACTGTGTGGTGCTGGTGGCCGGCCACTTCCAGCTGCTCGTCTGGTGTGGGTTCCCTTTGAAAGCCCTAATTGCACAGTTTTTTCTAATTTTTTTCTAAACCGAATTTTTCCCTCAATTTTCAACTCTCTCTAATTTTCTCTGATTTGTATCTGTCCAAATGAGCTTTTGAATTTTTCTTGCTATTTATAGACGATTTTTGTAATTATTATGCATTAATTTAACAAGACTTTGTCCAAATTCCTTAATTTTTGGCTTTTAAATTATTCAATTTTTATTGGCTAATTTTTCTTTTGTAGCTTTGGACCTGCCACGACCTTATCTTGATTCAGCTTATCATCTTCTGATTTTTTCTGATTTTTCCATAATTATTTTATAATTTTATTTAATTATTTGCTTAGTTTTTGGCCAATTTAGGTAATTACGCGTATTTTTATCTACACGTAAATACATGTGAGATATACGTGAACATTCCTAAATATTATTTTGGTCATTATAAAATTTTTAGTATACATATAATCTATCTCTAATAATTTATTAGTTATTAAATTACACTTTTCGGCTTTTCGATAATTAGCAATTATTATGCTTAAAATTTGAAAATTTTATAGTCTCCTATTTGACTACTAATTTTCTCAAATTTAAGTTTACGGGGTCATTTTTACTAATATTTCTCTCGATAGTTTATAATTTGGGTTTGATCGAATCCTTTAACCGATCACCCTAAACATTGGGTTCTAAGTTCAATCCTACGGTTATTTGGCTTAACTTTGAGGCTTACATAGTGTACGGAACAACCCTGATGTTAAAATACCTGATCTTGTAGCTAATGTACAAACTATGTATGGGTATTTTCGAGATGATATCTACACTGATTACGCTGTAAAGATGTATGAAACTTGGAGGGGGTTGGCAAGTGTACATAAAGTCATTTCATTTAGCTTATAGAATGGTGTTTTCGAGATTTTAACTAGTAGTCGAATGACGACAGCAAGATTGAAGGGAGGAAGAATGATACATACAGTTGACTTTAGAAGCCGCACTTGCACTTGCAGAAGTGGTAAATATATAGGATCCCTTGCCCCTATGCATATGCTGCTATAGCAAATACGAGGGTGGATAGGAAATCGGCAATAGGGCCATGGTATAAGTAGGCAAACTAGATTAATTGTTACCGAGCTCATTTCTACTTGATTGGTGACAAGTTGAACTGGTTACAAGTTAGCTTCCATTATCTTCACCTGAATATTGACTTACTACGAAACCTAAGCATAAGCAATATCACATGAAAATGGACAGTCGTGAGCGGTCCGATAAAACTAGATGTAGCGCATGTGGGTGTGAAGGACATAATCGGAGGAGGTGTCCGAATATTAATAGGGCTAGTATATATTCATTTTTATATAAGCATTACATTATAATATATGCATAAGTATAATGATTGAAAATTTTTTATTTTTTATTTTTTGTCTACTAAACATGTTTGTATGTGGTTGCAGGATAGATGGAGCTGAGACCGATTGATCCACGTGTACTTACGAAGCAGGCTAGTTACCGTTCACAGGTCGTTAGGAGGGTAGGGTGAGTAATGTCATCATCATTTCCAATCAATTCCTTTATTAAAGAGGTGTTATTTGCTAACTTAATGAATGTTTATTTAGGAGGCGGCCTATGTACTGCGAGTATAACATAGTGAGTTGTCATTACATAAGGATGAGCGGGATATCCCTGTACATCCTAAGCTAGAGCCTTACATACGGGAGGCTGGGTTTTAAGGAGTTGCACAGCTCCCATTTATTATGTTAGATTAGCATTTGATTACAGCACTTAACGAGAGATAGAGGCTTAAGACACATACGTTCCACTTACCCACTGGAGAGGCAACCATCACACTGCTGAATGTTGAGGTCCAGCTTAGACTTCCAGTTGAAGGATTCACGGGTGCATATATACTCAGCTTGATAGGAGGATTTATATTTGCGGATAAATCCTCCAGTCTTATTCACTTAATATTCTTACCATTATTAGAGGACTTCTTAGTAACTGAGCAGTTTAGCTAAGGTAGCACTTACTTAACATAGTTGTATTGACAATTGTGCTCTATCTCGTCATTCAACGTACACGAGTTAAGAGGGGCCGCAATTTTACCATAAGTTTGGACTTGGGATAGATTTCCACATGTTACCCCTACCTACCCCGCGAGCCTTAGTCAATATAGGTTTATTATCGACTAGGATAAGCCATTGGTAGTTAGATGGAGGGTAGTGCAAGATATAACTTAGCATCCGATGCATGTCATAAATGCATATTGCACTGCTTTTGATATGCAGATGACACAGCAAATATGATATTATAAGTTATCCTCTTTCTTGTTCTTTTCTTAGCCGTAAGTGATAACCATCGTTATTTAACTGATTGTTTATTTTTATTTTCCTTTTCTTCTACCCTTTAGGTTGTTTGGGAGCCTTATACAAAGAAGTGGCTGTAGTTGCTACCTCACTTCTATATTACTGGGCGATACATTTGGACTGCCCGGGTACCACTCATATGTTTCCACATCATTGAGTGGTGTTTTCCAGACTGTGTCGTCCGGTAGTTTAATGGATATCAGTACGTTCCACAAAAGGTCAACACCTCAAAACAGCTCCTCTAGTTAAACCTCCGGGATAGGACGAATGTTGATTAGATCAACATATACTCTTCCTACATCTAAGCTTGGAGACAGAGACACGAATTCCTAATATATATCCGAGGTCCTCAAGGGGTCAACGAGAGTTACTGGCCATAGGGTAGACAGATTACTCGGCGTTATATTACACACCATAGAGCTGTCATTGGTCGATTGGTACGTATATCTAAAATCATCTACTATTTTATTTTTTGCTCATTTATACGTACTATCATATGTACCAATATTTATTTTCTTTACTTATTTCAGATGGACTCATTGAGAAGTGTCAGACTAGCACCTGACTATCTTACAATGTTCGGTATTACAAATGGGGCACTTGATTTCGTTGAGCAGCACAGTGACCTTATCCTCTACCCACAGCAAGAGGGCGTACATGAGCTATCTCATATGGACCACGACGGGGAGCAAGGATCACCTGCTGATGAGGAAATGTCATCTCCTCATGCATCACCTAGAGGTAGAGCTAGAGTTTGAGGATACAAGGCTTAAAGGGTACGTTTTCGAGCAGACCTCGGTGACGATATCTCACTACATGCTTGTTGTTCTGTAGACTTAGGGCATATTAGTAGGGGATACAACACATACCCTGGGTTAGGTGTTGCCTCCACTTCGGGAACCGAATCCAGCTCTAGGGTTGTTTCAAGCTCATACATAACTCCTGAGTTCCAGCAACATCTTGATCTCGCAACTCTTCCAGCTCCTCAAAAGCGACATTCCACCCTCACACAGTCATCCATGGGTGAGGACGTCACTTAGCTGCATCCGGGCCATCCAGCCAACCTAGTTCCTTCTGAGGAACTTGAGCTCGATGATCTACCACCTGAGCCTACTCAGATACATGATAGATGGGGGCATTCACTTCTTTCCCATACTGTAAGGACCTTTACACGACGTAGGCGTCAGTAGATATATTTAGTCTATTGTTTTTGTTTTCTTCTTTATTTTTCCATTGTATTGATATTATCATTGACTGATTAAAATTTTGTTTATATATTGATTATTCGAAATATAATTCACTTTTCATTATATATTGCAATTCAATACATTGTTTATTTATCATAATTTTACAATTTGCAATTATTTTTCTTTCTATCCGACTCGTATGGTCATTAGATGATCATCCCATGTACTTATTTTTTCCCCATTTGTTATATTTGTTGAGGAATTCCACCAATTATGATTTTATGTAATTGATTACTATATCAAACTTTTCATTCAGTTTGTAAGTTAATGGTTGGAAGAACGTTGCTTTATCGTTTCGGCCGGGAGGAAATTAGTAAATTAAATGGAAATTGAACTAAAGGCGCATATACTTGATGTGCCTTCAATTCAAATTGTGATACTGAAGGCGTATACACTTGATGCATCTTCAATTCAATTTCTACTAAAGTAATCTATTGAAGGCGCATCTATTGCATGCACCTTCAGTATAAAAAACATAAGTAACTGAAGGTGGATTCACTTATGCCCTTTTAGTATACCATATTTGTATTTTTTTTTTAAATTAGCCCTTTTTACGAAATATTTTTCTGAAAAAAACCCGTATTCATATAAAACTCCATGTAAAGGGATTTGAAGTTATTATGAGGTATAAAAAAGTTCAGTGAAATAAGGGACTAATATGTAACTTGATTTGTATCAAGGTAAGGATTTTCCACTTCTAAAATGGTTGAAGACGAAAAAAGATTGATATAAAAACGATACTTAATATGTCATGATTAAGTAATTACTCATTCCTCTTATTCATATACATTTCTTTATCATCTAACTCTGTATTATACCATTAATAAACAAACTTTTCCCAATATTATTAAACTCGGTCCGAATAATTAAACTAATATGTGAGAGGGTTAAGCATTAAAAGAATCAATCAGGTTAAATCAAGAATCGGATCACGATTAGACCAGATTGATTCTATAGAATAATCAAATCAAACCAGATTGGAACATATGGATTAATCCAGATCCAGCAACACTAATTTTTCGTTTAGTAGTCAAAAGTGGAAAACGAAACTGTTGTAGTATCTACACTAAGAGAACCGCTTACTTTAAACTCCTGACCAATGAATGTGGAAACCTGAACCATGTCCGAGATGTGGGAATTTCATGTAAACAGACACCAGTGACCAGACCCCTTAACCCATTCCTGCCGTCTCCTGGCTCTTAACCATGTCAGAGTTCAAAAAGCACAAACTCTATTCAAATTTGAGGAAAAATATCCGTATAAATTAAGTTTTTATAGATACGGCCATAAGCTGCACGATGTACTGTATATAAATAATACGTAGCAAAACATTAATCATAAGAAAGAGATTAATATAGCAATCGCGAATCTCCTATTAAAAAGCCGGCTTGATCTTAAAAGCTAACCTATAAACTCGAGGATTTAAACAGATATGCAAACATTGCATATGATTCATAACATGGCCAACATAAGACTCTAAATAGCATAAAGGTATATTTATTCTGATGATTTCGTCAATCGACGATGACGATAACAACTACAAACATACTATACAGAAAAAAATATAAACACATCACCAGATTTAAAGAACCGTCACAATAATCCAACCTCCATAAATGATTTCCTTTTGAACCCTAAATAGGAAATCAAACAATTTTTTGTTTTTTCCCCCAAAAGGAAACAAAGAAAAACTCTCACATACAAAAGTACATAACAGCATTGAGCAATAATCCATAAGCCACATATATAAATAGACCGCGATTCGATTTCCTTCCTACAGAGGATGCATCACTACAGAAGTTAAAACCATACCAGATGTCTCCTGGAATGAATGCGCCATAGTCAAATGTAACAGGGCTCGTATAATACGAATCGTGTGGGTAAATTTTCACGCTTTCGGGATTCCACCCATCTGGTCCGCTTCTGTAGAGATAGACATAGCATATTTGGTAAGCACAGGGTCCGTCTACTGTGAATGTATCCGACGAACAACGCTCGAATCTTCCCGTCGATGGATCATCCAGTCTTGGCGCATATATCTGATTATGCAGATTCAGACAATTACATTAGTGATCTTCCATGATGATACGAAACCAATAGTATAATTGCTTGAATTCAATCGTAATTGAAACGTAACAACACATTCAAATTTTAAAAGTATCCAAAACGGTAATCCAGGAAAAGACCAACCTGATTGCCATAAGCATCACCGAACGAAAGACTGATTTGATCCCTCGTATATCTTGTTGAGGAACAGCTTGTTGTTATGACAACCGTGTAAGGACAGCTGCCATATTGCTTTTACAAATACAATGGAATAACAAAATAAGCATTTTCATTTCAATAAATACACAAAAATAAATAAAAGGGTATTTTTCAGGACACACACACACATATATATATACATGATAATATGTGTATACCTGGATTAGACTGAGATTAAAAGCAGGCAAAGCATGAGGCCGGAGGTCGCTTGATTTTGCCTTCGACAGGAACAATATGAAACTCAAGGTCATACCATAATAATAGTAATAAAGAGACAAGGTCAGAGGTTTTGGTTTGGCCATGTCTTGCCTTCACGAGATCAACCAAACCGACCAATCTAAACTGGGTAACCTTAACTTTAACATGAGATATGAGAGAGAGGGAGGGGGTGGAGGATTACAAATTGCTGCTATAATTATGATTTATTTATTTATGTGCATTATGACAAGCGTCAAATAGTTGTTTGTACATTTTGGGCCTATTGGTCTTGGTCTTGGGCTGAGGCTCGGGATAGGTTAAAACTCGAAGCACTCCGTTAGGGTTTTGATTGTTTTCACATTCGTTAGGTAAGGGTTAGGATCAACATCAGAACGAAGGTTCCTAGTGGATAGTTCCCTTCACGACATAGGATGGTACACGGATGCTTTTTTACTTCTTATATGCTTTCTTCCATGGATTGAATCGAGTAGGATTTATACGCGGAATCTAGCGAATGTGAACTAGATGTCCCTAGATAAGTCTGGAGAGATAATCAAGTGGTTCTAGATATATTTCAGAATGTGTATATGATCATACATAGTATCTTATCTATAGGTATAGATTTCAAAATTTGGAATTAAAATCTATTTTATAACATTTAATATCCATTTCAAATTTATCGGACCATGTAAAAAATAACTGGTTTGATGTTCAGTCCTAATTTGTAGGTTTTCCATAATTTTTATCCTAGGTCATTATTGTTATGTACTTAGAGAAAATATACTGTTCATATTTACATTTATAATAAGTGGAGACTTATATTATATAGTGATACTTTATATCTAAAATTTTTTTACAGTCCCATTTTTATTGTTTACATGATTAATTCTGTCATCCATTGTAATGTTATATTTTTAATTTGTACTCTTTTAAATCTAAACCATTGAATAAACTATGAATTCAATAATTTAAACTTTAAAAAATGAAAATAAGTAATGGGATAAGGCAAAGGATCGGTCCCATCAAAATGGAGGATGAGACCATAAAATCTCCCTTATATGTAATAGTCTAATGTGAAGAAATTTGAAATCTATTTTTCACATTAAAGAGATTGACCATTTGTCTCCTTTCCTCCTCTCTTTCCCTGATACTTTGTTTGGTATGAGAGACAAAATTAGGAAGGGGAAAAAAAAAAAAAGGGGAGAAGAATATTAAGTGAAAGAATTACGAGACCATCCGATTTCTTCTAATTTGTTTAGATAATGAAAAAGGAAAATGAATATTAATCATGAATAAAGACAAAACAGAGTCTAAGATGAAAATACAAATATACGCTTAAAAAAAATAAAGGAAGTAGATGAAGAGAGATAGATTTGAAAATACAATTAGTTTTTGTTAATAGAGGTTTTTCCTAAGGTCTCACCAATTGTGCAAATCAGTTCAAGAAAGACCGGTTACTTAAACTGCTACAGGAATGACTTAATTAAAGCAGATCAGAGCAGCTGTCCATAAGTGGAACTTTGACTTAGTTAACTCCAAAGGGTTTACATTAGGTGCAAACAGTTAGCTTTCATGTCTGAATAACCACCTATTAGCCACCGTAATGTCAATCGCATCCCCCCAAATCGAGGAGTGGTCCTAAATTCAAATAAGGCACACGTATTGGATTTTGAGGCAATGGTTACCACATTCGAATTATCCCATGGCTATAAAAGGAGATCAAATGACAATTCACAGGTTCTTCTGGACACTCTAGCACTCTAATTTCCACCTTTTCCTCTTTTTGTAAACTCTTTCTTACTTAATCATGGGAGTGCAGAAGTCATCTGAACACCCTCTTAGCCTAATTTTTTCTTATTTTGCAGAGTTCTTGTAAGTATCATGCTCAAGATACCCTTCATCCCAAATTTTGATATCAATAATTAGAGCCACTTGTTTCTAATACCACGAAATGGCTAAAACTAAGTCAAGAGAAATCAATACTGTAGGGCGGGGGGGTTATAATCAAGTGTTTATGATTCGATCTATAAAATTTAGGGCAATCCAGTCAAAATTTTATGACGAAGTTAAGAATATTAATAAAAGTGATCCCCTGAGTTTGAATTTAGAAGAATAAATAATAAAATACTTAATTATTATAATATCAAATTATATGTAAATTACTCGTTATTTATCGGAAATGTGTAAAATGAGTTTCAATAATTAATGAATTGATAAAAATAAATTATATGTACACTAAAAATCATAAAATAACTTAAATAATATTTATAAATATTTATTTGTATTATATATGTATTTACATGTAAGTAAAAATATGCAAAATTATTTAAAATACCAGAAATATGTTAAAATAACACTAAATAATTGAAGAAGATTCATAAATAATTAAGGAAAAATCAAGAAAAATAAAAAAAAAAGGCATGGAATTGTCTAGAATAGGAGAGTATCATGATGGGAATTAAAGATAAAATAACAACCAATAAAATTGAGCTAAATAAAAAGTAAAAAAGATAAGGGATAAAGACACTTGTCCATACCATATTGCAAGAAAAACCCTAAACTTCTTCTATGAATACCAAACCTTCTTTCAAAATTCATTTTAGTTAGTTTAGAGCTTAGAAAAATTTAGGGAGAGATGAGAAGAGGAGAGAAAACAATTTTACTAAAAATTAACAAATTATAATACAATTAAGGCTTATAAAGAGAACCCACACCCGACGACTACTTAGAAACAAACGGCCACCACTACTTGACAAAAAATCCACCACTTGGTGGTGTCGATAATGGTAGAGCCACCGCTAATGGCTAGAGGCTCCTTAATAGTTAAGTTCAGATTCCCCTTTCGAATTTGTTTAATTTACTAAAAATATCAAATATACATAGAAAATTATAAAATTTAGTTTCCCTCGGTATTCTTTTATGTAAAATCAAAATATCAAACCATTTTTTTTTTTAAATTAGAAGTTTTTATGTAGGTTCCTTAAGAATAGGCCTGATTCCAATGAATTTCGTATAAATTTTCAAAATTAGTAAATAATGTTATTTCAAGCTAATTTTTTGTGTACATATTCCTCATATGATATATTTAATTTACATAAACATAATTTTTGATAAAACCTACGTATAGTATTTATTAAAATTAGTTTTGTTGAATCAAGCCTATTTTTTATATTAAAGGAATAATAAGTTTTTAATTAAATTCCTTAATGAATCTAATTTGTAATGACTTCTAAAGCTTAATTGTGATTTTGGAAATATTCAATTTGAATCTTATAATTTGATTTGGTCATTTACCTAATTTAAGCTAATTTTTAGCAAAATCAAACCTAAAATTGATATTTCGAAAAATAATATATATTAAACTATCTTAGTACTTTTCATATCATAATATAACAACTATAGCTTACTGAGTATGATATATTTTTCATAGCTTATATTGGAGTTTGAGGCAATAGTTGTATGTATTATGTATAATATGTACTAAATCTATAGGTAAATAGTATATTTTAAGTTAATTTTGTAATTTAGGATTAATTAGATATAATTTCTGGTTTAGGATAATTAGACATTTTGATATGTTAATGGATGATGAGGGAAGATATATATAGTGTTAGAATTGTTAGATAGATGATATAAGTATATAATATGCAATAATACATAATATATGTATGTAGGAATTAAATGGGTAGAATATATTAGGTAAAAATTAATGATATTATAATATTACGAATATAATATAAATCTAATTTGGAAGGTGAATTTATAAAATTATATAAAAAAATATAAGTTATTCTTACATCGAAAACTAATTCAATAGTTTAATTAAGAATATAATGTACCGTACCGACTAGAAAATTGGTTAGAAGCTAAAACGGAGATTTAGGATATTTAAATAAAATATGATTAACTTCACATAATGATTCGAAACAAGTTCATAGAGTTCACGTATAAAACTTGTAATTAGAAGCTAAATTAGAACATAATTTAAAAGTCGATTCAAAAGCTAAATCGAAATCGAAATAAGAAGCAAATTTAAAACCTAACTAAACAAGAGAAGTAATCTCAAGAGACTTAGACCTAAATCACTAAATATAGTAAGACCCTAAACTAAAAATAATCATAATCTATATTATAGAATAAAACCTATATATAGTAATTATATGAAAACTAAAACAATATTTGTATTATAGAGATTATTAGTGATGGCTTATGCGAGTCGTATCTTAAGTGAATAAGCAAGAAGTCTAGATAAATTGGGATTAATATATTACTGTATTTTAAAGTACTAATTCATAGTACTCGGAGGCTTAAAATTATACTTAGTTGTGTTTACTGGATAGTTAACTGCGTGTATGCCTGTATATGCTTGTTTTTTAGTTTGATGATATAATTTCGATTTGCTGCTCTAGCTTATATTTATGTAATTTATTTGAAATGACTGAATACCTTAAATCGAATCTAATTAAATATATGACTTGCAATTCTAAATTGGACCTGCATAGTAACCCATTAGGGAAAACATTAGGGTTCTCTGGCCAAATACTAACCCCTTTGAAAGGGATAATGCTAGATAACATAATAGGTCCCTTCTTCATCCTTAGTCGAACTAGGTGACAAGTGAGGAGGTTGTGACAAAGGTGAAGTCAATGGTTCGAAGGTAGTTGTAGGAGGAGCAGTATCCTCATTACACAAGCTTGGATTTAGTTGTGAGCTATTGAATAAACATAGAAACTCCTCAACCTGGATTAGAGTGAGTGTAATTTCTCTAATCTCACGACAGACCGAACAACATCGTGCGATGTCATTTACTTGTACATACATTGCATCTAACTAATTTGATTGATAACCCTGTTTATGTTTAATGTTTGAAATGTTTACTTCAAAACGGATTAATCGTTGACGCCTTGTGTAAATTAGATCTATGATAGCAATTGTATGGTTAACTTCTATCTTAAAATGGTTTGCACAGTAAGACTGTTATGACTCTATCACTTCAAGGCGTGACAAGTATGGTAAGTCAAAGTACACAATCAAATGACCCAAATTAAGGGTAAGAGAATGGCGATTTGCAAATACCAAAGTTGGAGGCATTATGTGCTAAATTCACAAAAAAACTTAGGCAAGTTCAAGCCAACAAAAGAAAGTTACATCAGAGGTTCATTGAGAAGGATACTTCCTCTTCTTCTACTCCTTCTTTACAAAAAGTGAGATGATAAGTTGATCGGACAACTTAGGAAGAGGCATTGCAACAATTGAGAGGGAAAGCTCCTATGGTAAATGAGGATGATCTATAGCAAAGACAGGAGCCACAATTAAGGTAAAGCAGCTATTAGTAAGTACCGTTGTAGACTCCTACTACATTACATGTGTAGACGCCTATGGATGAAAGAATTGAGCATGTAGTTGTTCACTCACCACAAAAGGCCGTAGCAAATATGAGCACACAAGATTTGAAGGAATATATTAAGAAGTTAGCCATGAAAGAACTTTTAAGAGGGAGGCTAATATGAAAGGCAAGAAGGTAAGTCCCTTCGTACGGAGCATAGTGGATGAGGTCCTACCACTAAGTGTTCAACTATTTTAGTTCAACACTTATGGTGTAAAGAAAGACCCAAATAACAATCTGAATAGCTTTCAAACTTTGAAGGAGCTTTATGGATTGATTGATGCTATTGCTTGCAAGGTCTTCCCATATACTTTGAGGAAATTTGAATGGAGATAGAGGGAATAATACAAATGAGTGTATACATCTAAAGAATGCACTCGAAGATGTTGTTTTAATGGGCCACTTGAAGAAATTTGTAGTTGATAAAGAGGAGTACCTTAACCTACGTAAAGGAGAAGAATCGAACAGCAAGCTCAGAATGGAAAGACCTGACCTAATAATCAAGACCCAGTGGCACAAGATAATGAGAGAAGAGATAATTGAGTTCTTCAAGGTGTGATTAATGTGATCTTTAGAGAACTAACAAGAGGAGGCCTTCTAACCACAGCAAGTTCATCGAATGCAGTAAGAAATCTTATGTTGAATTTAAGGGATAAGAAGCATAGGGTTATGTGAACGTATTTTTGGATAAAGACATGCAAGTAGTTCAATTCCCACACAATTATGCCATGGTCATTACAACCCAAGTAGCGGATTTCGAGGTTAAGAAGGTGATGATAAGCACAAGGAGTTTTACCAACATAATTTTCAAGCATGCATTTGATCAAATGCATCCCAAGCTTGAGAACATCAAGATGCAACCATATAAGTATAGCTTATACAGATTTAATAATCAATTGGTTAAAGTTTGATACGATCTATGCCAAAAACCAATAAGACCAATGTATTAAGGTGGGTCCAAGCTCGTAGAAGGCTCGAAAACAAAGGGTAGAACTAGAAAATAGAAGAACAAACGAGCAAAATCACAATCAACTATGAGGATATGACGCACCAAGAAACTATTGAGGACTCATAAAGTGAACTCGATATGACGCACAAGCTAACTCTATGAGGGTACTTGCAACCTAACCTTATTTAAGGGTTATGATAAGAATAAATCAAGTAAGCAAAGAGACTGCCCATGAAATGAAGTATATTCTGTATCGATGAGAGATTTTCTTTTGCGACTATATGTACAATAGGTATTTATACTAAAAAATTTAGGGTAACTACTACAAATGGAAAAGACTAAAAAAGGTAATGTCTAAAATAAGTGTTGTACAAGGAATGTTTGAAGAGCATAAATGAAAAATCATCAAAAGCAAGTGTTTTATATGGAAGATTCTATTACATGGGGTGTTCGGATACATAGTGGATGGCTAATGGTTGTGTTTTTGGCAAAACAAACAATTTGTATGATCAACATAGCTATTGTTGAGTAGTGATGTAAAGCTAAGCCGATAGCTCATCTGAGGTAAATTTAACTCTAACGTGATTAGAGAAGCTTGAATTCAGGTCGGCTGAGCAGATGGTTGTGTGGGTTAAGCTATTATCCAAGTGTATCTTAGGTCGACAATTGGAGAATATTGATAAGTACATGAGAGTTTAGCTCAGACAAATCGATAAGTCAACAAATTGTAGCAGCTCAAATTCTTCAAATGTCGGGCAAAAAGAGAGAACTTGCCTTGCCATGCTTTCTAATCCTTAAGCTCAAGTTTGGAGTTTGGTGGCCTGATTTCTATCATTCTTGTTGAGTTGATTGGGATTTAGGATCAAATCTAGTTAATCCTCATGCAAGTCTTCATCAAGTTAATAAGGGCTAAGGTCGACAACATTGGATACATCGGACACTCCAAAGTCCTCCAACAATTATAACTAGTAAATGTTTTCATTAATCTTCTAAAGGATCTTGAATGGTCCGTCAATTCCGGAAGACTTTAGGGAAACTCTCTTTGCTTAGGTGCATCCATATTTGGTTGCTTGGTTGAAACTATCCGATCTTCCTTCCTTTACCTTTCTCCTTTAGCTTCTTGGCAACTCGGTCAATATGTTGAGTGACTTGCTGGTAAATCTATTAAAAGGACTGAGCGCTGGTTCTTGCTTATGAATCTTCTTGGTCAATCAAAGGCATCAAGATGTGATCAAAGGGCAACTTAGGGTAAAAGCCGTAGATGACTTCAAATGGAGAATGCCTAATGGTGATGTGCATGGTTTTATTGAAAACAAACTCTACCATAGGGAGGTAAACATCCCAATCGGCTAAGTTTTTTCCTACTACAACTTGAAGTAGTGATCCTAAGGAGCTATTGACAACCTCTGTTTAACCGTCAATTTAAAGATGGCAAGAAGTACTGAACAGTAATTGGTTCCCATCCGGTGGTAAAGAGTACACCAAAAATGGCTCAAGAATTTTCAATAGTAGTCTGGCACCACACTTCTCAACACTCCATGTAAGCGAACAATTTTTTACAAAAATAAAGAAACAATAGCTGAAGCAATTGCTAAAGCATCGTTCACTTTGGTACAGAGTATAAAATGCGCCATATTGCTAAATCCATTTATGACGACCACAACAGAGTCTTTGGTTTGGGCGGTTTAAGGTAATCCGAGAACAAAATCTATACTCAAGTGAGCCTAGGGTTTGGTCAAGATAGACAAAGGCATCACTCTCCCTTATTCAGCTTAGCTCTTAGCCTTCTTGTAAGTAGTGCAACCTTCAATTACACAATACACATCTCACTTCATTTTAGGCTAAAAGAACCTGTCATTCAGTAGTTCATATGTTCTTCTTTCTCCAAAGTGTCTAGAGAGTCCTCTACCATATGTTTCTCTCACCAGTAGTTGCCTTAATGAATAGGTCGACACACACAATTTGCCACCTCAACATAGATAACCATCTTCCACATGGTATTCATCCATTGTTCTCCCCTCTTCATAGCATTTATATATGGGACTAAAGTGAGAATCATGTTGATACTATTCTTTAATGCTTGCAAAGCTTAACAGTCTGGTCTGTAACTTAGTAAGAAGAACATATCTCCTTGATAGTGCATTAGCAACTACATTACGCTTGCCTTACTTGTATTTGATGACCAAATTAAATCCTTTTAGAAATTCATTCCATCAAGCTTGGTGCTTAGAAAGATTAAATCCTTGATTGGCTCCGAGATACTTCATGGACTCACGATTTGTATATATGACAAATTCCTTTGGCAGTAGGTAATGATGCCATACTTGAAGAGCTTAGATTAATGCCAAAACTTTTTTGTCATATACAAAATAGTTCAATTGTATTCCTCTATCTTTCACATTATGATAGGCAATATGTTGGCCTTCTTATATCAACACAACTCCAATGCCAACACCTGATGCATCGCACTCAAGCTTAAACACTTTCTTGAAGTTTGGTAGAGTTAAGACAGGGGCAAAGGTCAATCTTTCTTTCACCTCTATCCTCTTTATCTCTCCACATAAACTCTACATTCTTCTTTGTTAGATTAATCAAAGTTGCAACTATAGTACTAAACCTTAAATTAAACGTCGGAAGAAGGAAGTCAATCCATGGAAACTCCTCACCTTGACACATGAAGTTAGGGTCGGCTATTCTACAATGGCTTAAATTTTCTCCTCATCAACTCTTAATCCTCCCCCACTAACCACAAATTCTAGAAAGATCACCTCTTTGTAATGAAAACAATACTTCTTCATGTTTCCAAACAATTTCTCTACTCAAAGGACATCAAAAGCATCTCAAAGATGACTAATATGACTTACCAAGTCGACACTATCGTCAAAGTAAACTACAACACATCTTCTAATCAGGTATCTCAAAATATGGTTCATCAATCACATAAAAGTACTAAGAGCGTTTGACAAACCAAAAAGCATGACCATCCATACATACAAACCATGTCGAGTCTTAAAGGCAATTTTCCATTCATCACCTTGCTTCATACAAATTTAGTGATATCCTGACTTCAAGTCAATCTTACTAAACACTTTGGCAACCCCTTGACCTCGAGTGTTCTTGAAACCATCATGAATAACCCTCCAATCAAAAAGCCAAGGTCTGCCTAGCAACACATGAGATGCATACATAAGTAACATGTCACAAAGAACTTCATCAAAATAGTTCCTAATGGAGACTAGTAATAGTACTTGTTGAGTGACATGTAATGCTCCCTTCTCATTTAGCCAGTGCAATTTATATGGCTTTGGGTGTAAAATAGTCGGCAACTTAGGCTTCTTAGCTAGCTTGACAAACGCTACATTGGTACAGCTCCCACTATCTGCGATGATTTTACATACTTACTCATTCACTTTACAAGTGATATGAAATAGATTCTCTTTTTTATCCTCCTCAATAAAGGATCCTAAGCTCAGTGCACATCAGACAATTAAAGCCAACTTATCTAGGTCTTTAACAAATACATCTTCTACCACAAGCTCATTTTCTTAGGTAGTATTCGCTTTGAGAGCAATCTCCTCTTCAAGCTCCTCATCAGTGCTATCTATATCAAGCTTTGGGACATCTCCCTTGATAATCATAGTTTGCCTGTTCAAACATTAGGTGGCTATATGCTTAAATGCTTGGCTTTTAAAACACTTAATTTGGCTCGTATTCCTCTTAAATCCTTGTCCCTTCTCATAAGTTCTCAGTTGCACTTCACCATCAACTGGTTGACTCTTCTCTTCAGTTCTGACATTTATTCTTCCACTTAACTCGACACTTTATTGAGCTCAGTAACTTCCTTAAACAAGTCGACTTGATTGGATAAGTTAGCTCATTAGAGGTCGGTTCGACCTATTCCTCCTCTGTTTTTCCACATGCTGGGCTATTCTTATAGCCTCATATAATGCAGTAAATTATGGAAGTTCCACAATATCTCATATGTCACTTCTCCACCCAGTAAGAAATCTAGACATTATTCGAGCTGATGGTTCATCTACTTTACATCGGATCATAAGTATTTGGACCTCTTAACAATACTCATCAACAGTTTAGCTTCCTTTTCATAGTTCTTGAAGTCTAGTAAAAGTACCCTACAAGTAGGTATCTAACACGAATCTATTTGTAATGATTCTTTTTATCTCGGGCCAAGTATTGACTTCTTTATATCCTTCTTGCCTCCTCATGGTCTAGAAGTTCTTCGACCATAATCCAGCATACCCTGAGAATTCCACAACAACCATTCTCACATTCTCGATCCTCATACCGATAATAATAAAAAATACATTCAACCTTTTCCTCTTAATCCAGATAGTCATTTTCATCCCCAAAAACCATTGAAGCTTGAAATCTAAAGCTTCACATGGTCAATAGTTTGAGGTGATTAAGCTCACTCTTTCTCTTCAATATACCCTTCTTCTTCATCATCCTTATCTATTTCACCCAAGTTAAGCCCCCTCCTATTCTTCTACCTTGATTTTGTTGAGCTAAGCAGCTTGGGGAGTGTTTTGAACAGCATCAACAGGCCGAAAAGCTAATGTATGAACGGCTTTGGTTAGATCAACAATCAAGTTAACCATTTCACTAATTTGTTCGTCTGTGCTTTTGGGGGTGTTTTAGGGTTGTCGACCATTGTGGACAACACTAATGTTATCGTCTCTAATCCCTGCATTAACACTTGAGTCAATCATCCTTTACTCAACACTAGTGCTTCTCACAAAATGACACACGTTCAGTTTCTAATTACTCAACTCACTTTCTCATAAGAAGTACACAACTATCACTTGCTCCGTTTTTACAACTCAAAACAAAGTACAACAGAACATACATATGCGACAGTAAACCGATATGTCTTTTAATTACTCAAACATTTATAACAAACCTCTACAATACTACAATACACAGCGACAACCAATCACTCCTCACAATAAAGCTCAAATACAACTTACCCAAACAAACATTCGCTTTAATACAAAGATGATACAATCCATACTAAAAACTAATAAGGTCGGCGTATCAAGGTGGGTCCAAGCTTGTAGAAGGCTTGAAAATGAGGGGTGGAACTGGAAAATAGAAGAACGAAAAAGCAAAATCACAATCAACTTCGAGGATATGATGCACCAAGAAACTATCAAGGACTTACAAAGTGAACTTAATATGACGCATGAGCTAACTCTGTAAGGGTACTCCCCACCTAGCATTGCTTAAGAGTTAGGATAAGAGTGAATCAAGTAAGCAAAGAGAGAATCAAGTAAGCAAAGAGAACGCCATGAAATGAAGTATATTTTGTATTGAAGAGAGATCATCTTTTGCGGTTACAAGTAAAGTAGGTATTTATATCTAAAAATCTAGGGTAATTGCTACAAATAGAAAATACTAAAAAAGGTAATGTCTAAAATAAGTATTGTATAAGGAATGTTTGAAGGGCATAAATGAAAAATCAGCAAAAGTAGGCATTCTATATGGAATATTCTGCCACATGGGGTGCTCAAACACGTGGTGGATGGCCAGTGGTCGTGCTTTTGGCAAAACAATAATCTGTACGGTCAGTATGGCTATTGCTGAGTGGTGACACCGAACTGAGCCGATAGCTCCTCCAAGGTAAATTTAGCTCAAATGTGATTAGAGAAGCTTAGATTTAGGTTGGCCAAATAGATGGTTAGGTGGGTTAAGCTATTGTCCAAGTGTATCTCTAGTCAGCAATTGGAGACTATTAACAAGTATAAGAGAGTTCAGCTTAGACCAATTGGTAAGTTGGTAAACTGCAACCGCTTAAATTCTTCAGATGTAGGGCAAAAAGAGAGAACTTACCTTACCATGCTTTCTAGTCCTCAAGCTTGAGCTTGAGTCAAGGGTTTAGTGGCTCAATTCTTATCACATGGAATGCTAATAACCTTAGACCATATTTTGAATGAAGGATGTTAATGATGGATGCCCGAAGAACAGAAAAAGATATGCTTATTTGTTTACGTATTTTGTTGTTATTATGATAATTTCGTGTGACTTATATTTGGTTGAATTTATTTCCTATGTAAGATGTGTGTTTCTTTCAATTGGATACGATGTGTTTGTTTTATCATGAGTTGTAATCATGTTTTAGAAGGTCAAAATAGATTGACTAACCAAGTTCCTTTCTGTTATGGCATTTAATGAAATGCTTGTTCATCGTCCAACTTTTCATACTATGCTTTATTCTATTATGATGTTTATCATAACTTAATCGAAAATAAGATTGTGATCTTCATATAATTTCTTTTCCAATAAGAAAAGACCTTTAAAAGTCTCTAAGCCTTCTCAAAAGGGCAATGAGCAGACCATAAAACACTAAATCCTTAAGTCCTACGCTTAACGGACGATAGGAAAAAGTTATTCGTAGATCTCTAAACCCTAGGTAAGGAAGGTGAGACCTTAAAACCTTAAGCCCTCGTAAGGGTGACGGATATGATGGCTATAAGTCCTCTTAAGGATGAAGAGCCATAATATATCACTAAGTCTCTAACTAATGATGGGAACAATGCTCTAAGCTTAATATATATGTGACGAGCTACTTAGACACCCCAAGCTACTAATTAGCAGTGGGCTAATAAACTCTAAGTCTATCAAGGCAAGTAGAAAACTAATCACATCAAGATGAATATTTCTCATCATTATAAAATTTTAAGTCCAATGTATAGGAGTCTTATCGATAGCTCCCAAGCTATTAAAGAAATAACAAAACAAGCTAGTTGATAAACAACTTAAATCGATTAAATAATACAATTGAAGTTCATTACTAGAATATTAGCAATCAATTGTGTTAACTTCTAGCAGTACAAAAATAAGTTTGAGATTCAAAGAAAGATATTGAAAGAGTTTCTCAAGGAAATTTTACATGGTACCAAAGTTGACATGCTATGAGCAAGTTACAATCATTAATTAAGCAAAGAAACAAAAATAATTAGAAAGGAAAGGAAATTATTAGTCTAAAGCTTGAGTAAAGGAGACATCTCGAGCATTCAAGCCTTGAGTTGTATCTGGTCAAGGATTGGCTGAAGGATTAGGAGTTGCTATTTCTAAAACTTCAGGAGTTTCATCTTACCTTTCTATATTGGTGGGATTAACTACAAGGGTACTTGCATCCTCCACTACCTATTCTTCCACCTTAGGCTCTTTCCTATTAGCCTCTTTAGCCTAAGCTTAGGTGTCTTATGCCTGTTTGCTGAAATTTAAGCAATTGAGGTCATACTCAAGATGGTAAATTAAAACTTCTTCCTAAGCTAAGTTGATCCCACCCAACACCTTTCGTCGCATTAATTCTTTGTATTCTTCGCTCTCCTCAATGTCCCCGTAGGTTTTATCATAAGCCCTCTAATACATGGAGCTCTAATCCTTCTCAACTTCAGCCATTTTGATCTTTAATTCTTTATATGAACTTTGTAGGTGAGCAACTCCTCACTATGTTTGGTTTTGAGGGTTTTAACCTCATTCTATGTTCCTTAGAGGTCATTCACGAGCTAGGAATTCTTCTTTTGCTCCTTTGTTAGAGCTGCTTCTTTTTCTTCCCGAATCTTAGCCTCTCTTTTGACCTTTTCCTTCTAAGCTTTGAGTTCATTCTCAACATTCATTTTCTCTTCTTCCAATTTAGTCTTCTTATCTCCTTACATCTCCTGCAATCTCATCTTTTCGACCTCTATGCTAGTTACCTGGTTTTTTGCCTCTTCAGCAATATGGAGAGGAAGAAAAGGGGAAGTTATGAGCCTAAAGGGATACAAAAAACCCAAAAATAAAATAAAATAGGGGACTTATACAATTCTTTTCCTCCATTAAAGCCTCCACAATCATCAGTAGCCATTAAGAGTTCTAAAAAATCAATGTGACGTGAAAAATGAATAACAAGCTTAGCATAATTAAGTTTACAAGAATGAGAAGACTTACGTCATAACAAATCGAGGTAACTAAGCATAATAAGCTATCTAACCCACATTTCTGGCAAAGATTCATTGCATTGGTTAGCAGTTGAACGTCGTTAAGCAAACAAATCCCTTTAAGCAGCTCTAAAGCCACCTGACCATTCCCTAAGGTAAAATAATCTATGTTGACGTTCTAGGTCAGAAAAAATTGAAGAAACTTAATGTTTTTTCTTTGAGGTGGAGTAATTGAACTTAAGATTCTAAAGGAGGTTTCCTTCGCCTCATTTGGGTTGTTAGAATTTCCCTCAGATTTAGACTTATCATCCCTTAAAGATTTCCCCTTTTCAAGATCCCTCTCCAAAGGAGGTGGACACTCATGCGCATTAAGTCACTTCCTTGGTTCAGTAACCTTTCTCTTGGATTGGGCCTTGGACTGTTAAAGGTCCTTAGCTCCTTTGGCCTATTAGCCATCCTTCTCCATGACAACAATGGAGATAGTAGATTTTGTAGCTAATTTCACCAAAGCCTTTGGTAATGTCTTGGCTTGAGATTTAAGTGGTTGCTTGGTCAAGACTTACTTAATATAAGTCCTTTTAGGATCATCTTTTCCTTTTAACTCGTCATCTTTTAGTTCAACAAGTAAGTCCTTTGAACGATAATCTTTAAGCAACATATTTGTAACAAGACACTTAAAAGGTTAAATAAAAAAAATAAGAAAACAAAAACTAAGGAACTTATGAAAGCCGTATCGAGCACGAGCAAGGAAGACTACTTTGCTCCTAAAGAAGATGTGAAAGTCCCTCCTCTTACGAGCCCTTCTCAGCATAGCAAGATCGCAATAGTCCATACCTTGCTTGATAATAGTCCTTCGTTCGAGCCTTTGGTATTCCCATCAAAAGTACCATTAGCACCCTCATCTACCCAAGCTTCACCCCTAGGGAAGATCAGAGCACCATTGTAATATTTGGAAGTTATGACGCACACATCCCAAAGGATCCATCCATTGTTATAAGCTTCTATGATGATATTATGAACCTTTTAATCATTATGGAGTAAATGGTTAATGTTTGACAACTGCATTGGTTAACTCTAAATGGCTGGGAAATCCAATCAGCTAGTCGACCGAACAACAAACCACTTTTGCTTCCATTCGTGGATCAAAGATTCTAGTCTTACCAAAAGCTTCCTATAAGGTCACTTAGGTTAGGCATAAATGTAGAACTAACATTCTTCCTTTTTTAGTGTAAAAAAGCATTTAAACGAAGTAACTGTGGTCTTAACTTCTAAGTCCTCACATATATACTTGAAAGCTACAAGTAAGCATAGTCTCAAAATAAGATCTTTAGAATATAGTAAAGGGTAAATTCAAACTAACCTCAAAATATTTCTTAAAAAGGGCAAACTCCTAGTCTCCCAATGTTGTAATTCACTCATGTAGATGAGGTCTTTCAAATGACTAGGCTTAAGAAGCACCTTAGAAACTAAGACGCATGGCATTGAATTCTTGCTTACTTACCATACTTACGATACCATTTAGACTCATGTCATATTTAATTCCAACATACAAAGGCAAAGCGGGAGAATTACCTTCATTATCAATAGGGTACTCATCAAATGGAAGCTTCCTGATCATCCATAACTTGAGGGCATGAATCCTTGCTAACCCAATATACATAGTTAAATCCTATAAGTAATCAGCAACATCTGGATCCACCATGCTAGGGGGTTCTTCTGGAGGAGGGGAATTGCTCACTTGATGTGCAATAGATAACTCCTAACTCCATCGTTAGGCACAAGTTGAGAGTTATCAAATTTAGTTGAAGATATAATTTACCTTACAACAACGATCGCTAAAAGTGAGAAATAAGAGAGAAATACACGATGTGTAAATTAGGGGAAGCAAAAGACAAAGAAAACTGAAGCAATAGTGTGAAAATTAGTAAAAAGGAGAAAGAAAAGGTAAAGGAAAAGATTGGAAATGTAAAGGTTTGAATTTAGTAGCAGTCTTCTAAGGATTTGTAGCCCTAGAGGTTATCAGTTAATGTAGTTCATTCGATTAGTTACGTATTAGAAAGTCACTCTTCTCGAAGGATGTGCATGAATTTTGATATGATTACACGAATCCCAATGGAAGTACTTAAAACATCATGCTCAATAGGTAAAGCTTCTCTAACAAGCCAAGCAAAATGGCAACACTCTAATAGTAATACACCACTTCGGCGCTTAAGGTTGAAACTGAAGCTTGCAATTTAAATAGTAGTACAGTGGTGTAAACACTCCATTTTTGCCCTTTTTTTTATCTTTTCAAAATTTTTAAAATAAGGTAAAGGGTCATAATTTAGAAAAGGCAAAAAAATAATAATAAGAAATTTAGAACAATACAAAAAATAAAAAATTTAGAAAATTACAAAAAAAAATGAAATGTCACAAAAAATAGAAAAATAGAGGATTTAAGAAATATAGAAAATAATAAAATTTTTTAGAATAGAATTTTTAATAAAAATAAGGAAATGATCGTTAGGCTTAAGCTTAAATTTGAATCTAACCTAGGTTAATATAATCTATATATGCAATTTGATTGCACATATGAATAAGGTATAGATCAGCAACCTAATGGATAAGTATTTGAGGTCGCATTGGAGGTTTTGAATTTAAATCTTATCGAAAGTAAAAAATGCCTTTTGTTTTTTTTTTCCCCCCTTACAATACACATGTCAAGACATCATCGTGCCACATGTCCATGGTGGTACACATAGCATACGTAGCATGACACATGTTAATACTTATCAACCACATCACCGGCCACGTATCTTTCAGGATACGTGATAGCTTCTTATAGGTTGACACAGATAACGTAGTGCCATGTCAGCATTTTACTTTTCTTTCTTCCCTCTTTTCCGCTCTTTCCTTCCTTTTCCCTATCAAGAATAGCTTATGGTGCCACTTTTTAAGCTGTTTTTTTTATCTTTTTTCTTCATGATTTCATCAAATAAATAATGAAATCATGAAGGATGCATGGGATATTACGCATTTAACACAACATCGAGTCCTAGTACATTCATTTGCTTATTGAATTTGGCACTCTAAAACTGAAAAAAAAAAAAAACTCGTTTTTCCGAAACTAACTTCCTTGATTTAAGCTTCTAGAATGTGTCACGAAGCTTCATGTTAGTCTTTTTGGCAAAAACAAACGTTGGGGATGTAATGTTGACTAGCATTTAACCCATGGATTGCGCAATTTTCTTCAAAATCAAAGGTTGACCAAGCTCCATGGCCATGGTGGATGCAACTATTAATTAACTTACTAAGTTTGATTCGAGCTAAGCAAGTATAAATTGGACTTCCTAAAGTTTTTCGTAGCACAAAAAAAAAGAACCATAAACATCACTCTCTCTCGATCTCTCTTCACAATCCGTTCTCCTTCCCTCTCTTTCTCTTCAAATCTCCTTCTCTAGACATTCTCATCCAAAACCACCACCACGACTGACTTCGTAGTGGTTCAAAACCTAAACCTCAACCCTCTCACGAGGCACAGCCGCCACCATTCAAATCCAAAATCAACAACTATCGACCACCACACTCAAAAACCGCCCAAACACTACCTTAACACCACAGCATTGAAGGTTGACCGAACTCCATGGCCATGGCGGATGCAATCATTAATTAACTTACCAAGTTCGATTCGAGCTAAGCAAGTATAAATTGGACTTCCTAAAGTTTTTCCTGGCACAAAATAATAAAACCCATAAACATCACTCTTTCTCGATCTCTCTTTACGATCCACTCTCCTTCCCCCTCTCTCTCTTCAAATCTCCTTCTCTAGATATTCTCATCTAAAACCACCACCACGACTGACTTCATGGTAGTTTAAAACCCAAACCCCAACTCTCTCACAAGCCACAGCCGCCACCACTCAAACCCAAAATCAATAACCGTCGACCACTACACTCAAAAACCGCCCAAACACTACCTTAACACCACAGCATTGAACCTTAACTACCCCCCATCCCCCCCTAATCCTAATTAGAAACTTACAAAAAAACGCTTTTCCCGCTTCAATTGGTGGCCAAATTAAGTCGAATCAACCATGACAAAGTTGCTATTAGAGAGGAGTTTTGGAGTTTACTCGAACCCGACCCAGACCTGAGCCGACCCGAAGCCCACTCTACGATTCGACTCGTGCCTTACTCCTTAGTCTAACCTTTTGCTATTTTTGGCTGTTTTGTATTTTTTTAATTTATTTATTTATTTATTCCTCATGTAATTGTAAACATAATTATATATATATATAAAGAGAAAAACTGAAAAGAAAAAAAAATTAAGAAGAAGAACAAAAAAAACTAAAAATAAATAGAAAAGAGAGAGAGAGAGGAAAAGAAGTTTTAGTATCTTATTTTTTGTCAAAGTAGAAAGAAAAAAAATATAAATATATAATTAAATAAATAATAATAATAAAATAAAATGTTTTATTGTTTAGAGAAATCTAATTTTCAAAATAGAAACAAAATGAAATCAACCTTTTTCAAAATTAGGACCTTTCATACAATTTTTAAAATAATAAATTAAGTTTAGGTCCCTTTTTAGAAAATTTTCCTTAAATAAACCTGAATTTAATTAAAATGTAAACTCGACTTTCTTAAAAAATTAAAAATCACCAATCCACTAAAGTTTTCATTATAAAAAAACCACGTACATTTGATCCCGAATAATGAATACATAAGCATCTCTTAAGAGATAATAAAAAATGAAAATTTTAGTTTTTTTCCAATTTAATATAATAGGATCCAATTGATTAACTGATGATCAACTTTCGTTTTATAGGATAGTTTTTTGAAAGGCGATTTTAGAAGTTAAAATCTAAATTTGGAAAGTGAATGATACCCGTAAAAGTTTAAAGAATCTGATCTTCGAACTTATTTCTTTGGTTTTCAAAATCATTTTCTTTAAAATTGATTTTTTCACCATGCAAATCAGTATCTACATCAAAACCAAATCTATCCTTTTGATTTTAACCTAAACCATTTCTCGACTCCAATTGGGTAGCAATTCCAAAATTTTCTCAAAAATAAAAGAATCGATTTTCTTTAAACCTTAGTTAATAATCAGTATTAAACAGATAAGGTTTAATATTGATCGGTTTAAAAAAAGATTTATTTATTAAAAACAGGGAGAAAAATTAAGCTTAACAGGTAGCTTGAAGCTACTTTGCTAAAGGAAAAGTGCGATCAATATTTCTGATTTATGAATGGCACTATCACTTCTCTTGATGAGTTTATCAAGAGGAGTTGGGGGGGAAGGGGGGCAAATATTGATAAAGGATGTTCCTAATGACATAAACCAATCTATTTAGAGTTGCTTTCAACCTAATATCTGATCACATCTTCCAATTGCCCTACTCTCAGCCTCTTCAAGGTCTCGCCAAGCATGCGGGCCAATTCAGGAAAGACTAGCTACTTGAACGGCCATGGGAAGGACTTAACCAAAACAAATTGGAATGACCTCCCCTAACTTAGAATAACCGTCCATAAGTTGAACTTTGACCAAGTTAACTTCAAGGGGTTTAAATTCTAATGTTGGGTGCAAATAGTTAGCTTTCTTGTCTGAATAACTACCCATCAACCACCATGATATCAACCATGTCCCCCAAAATCGACGAATAATCATAAATTCAAATCAAGCGAACATGTTGGATTTGGAGGCAACTGTTACCACATTCAAATTATCCTACAACTATAAAAGGACATCGGATGACAAGTGACTGGTTCTTTTAGACACTCTAGCACTCTAATTCCTATTTTTTTCCTATTTTTGCAAACTCTTTTTTATTTAGATATCGAAGTGCTAATGCCAGAGTCACCCCTATACCCCCTTAGCCTAATTTTTTCTTATTTTGTAGAGTACTTGTAAGAATCATGTTCAAGATACCCTTCATACCAAATTTTAATATCAACAGTTTTCAACTTTCCATCCTCTTTCTCTCTAATTTGGAGGCAACAAAACAAGTAGAGTTAAAATATATATATATATATTTCCCCTAATTCCTTTGCCTATAATTCCCTCCATCAACCTCTCCATGCTCCCCTAACTCTAACCCTCATAAAACCTAGTAAAGACATCCTCTATCCGCCTTAAAACATTTTGGATTGTTACTTCCATCTCCATCTCCTTAGCAAGTTCATTGTAAGAGGTCATCACCCATTACTCTGTCACCATCGCCATCTCTACCTGTTTTCACATCTTAGCCTCCATCTTTGCATACTTTAACACACAAATGTGGCCATTTATTCTTTTAGTTTAGTATTCGATCATTCATATGGGTACTTTCTCCAATCAAAGTATCAATTTTTCCTTCTCCTTCTATAACTTTTTGTTCAAGGAATGTTAATACCAATTTTCTAGTTAAGAGATATGACTTTTTGGTTTGGATTTGTAACCCTATTGTTACGCCCCGAAATCGTAGAGTCGCAACAGTCCCACTGTGTAAACCATTCTATGATAATAACTGGCCTCACAGTACTTAACATAAACATGATTTACACAAGGCGTTGACGACTCCTCGCTTTGAAGTAAACAGACCGATTATCAGTTAAACTACAATTATGATAAATATTACAAATCTCTAATAAACATGTATAATTATATGTAAGTCCACAGAGCTTCCCAAGAAGTTTTACATAAACATAACAGTTCACTAAATTACATAATAACAATCAGTCTTTCATCCTTAATTACAAGGACACTCTAGCTACACATCATTACTAAGTAGATTAATCCTCACACCCCCAGCTTCGAAAGGACTAACCTCTGGGTAATTGTAAGGTAGCATAATACTTGAAGTGTTCAGAAATCAGGACCTGCAAAAGGATCTGTAAGGGTATAAGCAACTACAGCTCAGTAAGTTGAATTGGAAACTTATAAATGCATACAAGCACAAACAAAATTATCAAACAATTAATTTCATGCAATGCAACAATCAAGTATCATCGCATAACGTAGTCCGGTTCGTTATGAAATCAGAGAAATTTCGTCCGCTCTAATCCAGATTGAGGAGTTCCATGTTATGCAGCAGCTCACAACCAAACCTAAGCTTGTGCAATGGAGACCTCGCTCCTCCCGCGACTACCTTCGAACCATTGACTTCACCCTCGCCGCGACCTCATCTTCTATCACTTAGTTCGACTGAGGATGAAGAAGGGACCATTATGCAATCATGTGCTATTCCTTTCGAAGGAGTCGGTATTTGGTTGGAGAATCCTAATGACCCCCTAACGGGTTGCAATGCATGACATTTTAGGTCATTAAAGTCAATTAAGATTAAATTTCATTTGGGGTTTTCAAACAATTCTCTCCAATTCAATCATAACACAAAATCCATCATACCACAATTTCAGCACAAATTCAGATACATCAAGTACATGCGTAAAATACTTATAATCACAATCATATACAATCCTAAGTCTCTGAGTACCATACAAATAGTACTCTATTACAATAAGTAATAACACAACTTATTTGGAATTTCTCAATCGCCCGATCGGCTATCGCTTAGTTGCAAGCTGATTCATCTCTGGGTGTTCTATAATATAAATAGATCTTTTTAGTACTTATACTTTAAGGATTCATATTCTAAGTTGTAGTTCAACTCCTTTTTCCATGTATACCTATTATATACTAATAATTCTTTCTACTCTATTTCAAAGTTCAGTCCCTAAATTAGATTCTAGTTGTGATTCCTAAGTCTTAAATATGCTCGAACCCTAATGTGAAATTAATCACATTAAGCTCAAGTATTCAAATATCCTATTGGGTCTTAATTTAGTACTCTAAACTATTCGGTACAAACTATTCCTAATTAGGGTATCGGATTTATTCCCGATGTGAGAAAATCTTACATTTTTATACATTTACCTAAAATTAAATTTTATTTCGGATTTAGTATTATTCTGATTTTTATTATAATATTATCTAAATAACCTTAATTTTTTTAGATTTATTAATTTTCAATTTCACATATTACTAATTTCTTGCAATAACTACCTAATTTCCTAAATTAACTATACTTAATACTCCAAAGGCTAGGATTAGGTTTCAACATCAGAGATTAACATCCCTAAACATCTAATTACTATCTAAATCAGTAATTAGTATCTTAATCACCTAATTAACTCAAAATTATCCATTTTTTCCATCATTTTAAGGCTAAAAATTAACTTAAAAATTTTGAAAATTAATTTTTAAAAAATGGCTTCAAAGCGCTATTCTATATCACGTAAGAATTCTACAAAAAAAAATTAAGCTCCAAACTACATTCCTAAACCTATTTATTTCTAGTTCTAATCATGCTCAGTTTTGCTCAATTTGTTAAGAACTCTATATTTTCAGACGTGATTAACCTAAATCACTATTTTTCCCTAAATCTACATATAATAAAACCTCATAATAACAAGTTTCATAATTTTCTGGGTAAAATAACTAATTTTACGAAATTACACAAAATCAAGACAATTAAGGGACTCACCGGTTCGATGCTTTTTGGCCGTCCAACTCCGGTCCAAGTGTATAGGCTAGCCTAGACGGTGGGTCTAGAGTGGGGTGGTGGCTTGGTCCCAAGTGGTGGTGAGATGTAGGTTTGGCTTACTAGCCCTAACTGCACAGTTTCCTTTTCTTTTTCTGTTTTCTGGATCTTCTCTTGAATTTTCGAAGTTCTCGATTTCTCTCTAATTCCTCACTGCCCAAAGGAGTTTTGTGAATTTTTCTCCTATTTATAAATATTTTCGGTAATTATTATGCATTAATTAGACATGACATTACCCCATTTCTTTGATTTTTGGCTTTTGTGTTGCTTAATTCTAATTAGATCATTTTTCTTTTTCAGATCTTAGCCTGCCACCACCAGATTTGCATCATTACATACCCTTCTGATTTTTCCACAATTAATTAATAATTTTCTTTAATTATTTACTAAGTTTTTTGCCAATTTAGATAATTTCACGTATTTTTATCTACACGTAAATATATGTGGAGTACATGTAAACATTCCTAATTATTATTTAAGTCATTCTATAATTTTTAGTATACATATAATCTATCTTTAATGATTTATTAATTATTTGATTACACTTTTTGCCTTTTTGGTAATTAGCAATTATTTTACTTAAAATTTGAAAATTTTATAGTCTCCTATTTTATTACTTATTTTTTTAAATTTAAGTTTATGAGATCATTTTTACTAATATTTCTCTCAATAGTTTATAATTTAGGTTTGATCGAATCTTTTAATCGATCGTCCTAAACCTTGTGTTCTAAGTTCAATCCTACGGTCTCTTGGCTTAACTTTAAGACTTATACCCATCTCTTTAGTTTATTTCTCTAGTATGTTGTAATTGTATTGTTATATCAATAAAATGAGTTATCAAGCTGTACTTTGAAATCCCCTAAATTTTAAGTGTAGGGGAACTTTTTTTAAAATAAAAAGGGAAATGCCCTTCATATCACCAATTTATCAAATTTAAGGAGATAATTTGTGGTATTTGAAAGTTTAAGAGATAAATATATGCACCAATCAAAATTAATGGGATTATTTGTAACTCTTTCGAAAATTCTTTCAACAACATGTCTTATATGAAATCATAAAGTGGTGCTACTTTTGCTTTTGAATATATTTACGCATTGCATGACACTGCCAACTGAATTCTTCCCATCTCATATGTTACTCCAACGTTTGTATTCAATGTAATACGTCTTTTTTTTTCTATATAGAAACTGTTTATTTGTATTCTATTTTTCACTCGTGATACTGATTATATGATCCTATACAAGTAACTTAGAAGATATGAAGACTCCTTTTGAATGTCTTTAATCACATGTATGGACACCACATACACTACACATAATACATATGGGGTATGTTTGTTGTGTTATAACATGTTCAAATCGATAGAGAGCTAAAATAGATTTACGAAATATGGGGCCATTGGGAACTATATTTGAGTCCTTAAACGGTTGAATTTGAGATAATTTAGAAAGATTCAACATAATAAGTGTAGATTAAAATTGTTAGATCCCTTAGCCCATTCTTAATTTTTCTTAAGAGAGCTTATGCATTTAAAGAAGCTCTCTATGGATTTGGATTTGAGAGGAATCCATAAAGAACCCATCAATATGAAGACATATCTCAATTGTTGAATGTCAATGCAATCCGATAAAGGTCGCAGAGATGTTACTTATCAATTCCTCCTCATTAGATACATCAAATATTAGAGAAATAATATGGTAGGTATGTGGGCAAGAATGTAAGGGTCACATGCGTACTGAGTATTAAGTTACAATACACATAACTATAGAAATAACTTAAATAGTACGTATGGAATGATCAACAGAGAAATATAGGGAGGAGGAATAAGCGATCTCAATAAATTTTTAACACGTATGGTGATAGGTGGAGAAATGCGGTGACATCAAACTCTAAAATCGATAAAGAATGAGGTAATATTCTTAAAATGTTTGAGTATTTGATCTTTTAATGTAGGATTTCGACAGAATAACGACATTTTTATCAAGATCTTTCTTATCTAAATAAGGGAAGAAAAGGGGTATTTATAAAAGATAGCCCTTGACCTCATTCATCTGATCATGATAATCATCAAGGGCTAGAATTCATCCCTTCTCTTAATGGATTTGAACTTCTTTATAGGCTTTAGCCTAGTAAAGGCCTCGTTCTTTTAGTGTGAGCCAAGTTAAAAAAGATTAAATTAGATGGACCAACCCAACAAGTCCTACTACAACCCATCATACCAAATCTCTAAGGATCATCACAAATATTTGAACTCAACTCTTTAGATTTCTTTATTTTAGCCTAAAAAGTCAAACCCAATTAATTAATGGACTTAAAACCTAAACTTAAATTTAACCCTTTACAAATATCATAATGTTAAGGTTCTAATCTCGAAGATTAAACATAGTATAAAGAATAAATTACTTTTTGTTAAAAACAATATAGTTGATACTCTAAAATTCTTTCACCTATTGCTCGAGCATTCGAACTCCATTACATTATCTATTCCTCCTCCTTACCCCTTCATGTTATTTGCACATTACTCTTTTGAAATTACATACAAAACTCAAGTTGTATGTACTTGACCACATGAACTCAATCCCCATAGCCACGTAATCTAAAGAACTTGACAGTCTTTATATCGTATTTCAAATAGCATGCACATTTCAAATGAATCTCGTTAGCACGGGTGCTCGAGTAAAAAAAAAAAAATTAAAATTACACATTTTCGAAACACTTTTATGAAAGGAAAGACATTAAAAAAAAGGAAATTTTATCCTACTTTAAAACTTAATTCGACAACTAAGATCCTCAATCTTAACAAAGCCAGTTTAAATGATTTCTCTCTCAAATCTCTCCCGTGTGCATGCTTCCTCTTGCCCTCCCGGCAGTGCCATCTTCGATTCACCACCCACCACAGCCACAATGCTGCAATACCTACTATCAGCTATAGAAATTAACCAACTACTCCACCTAGATGAACACATGAAACCAGAATAAGTATTTAGGGTTTCAACTTTTAGTTATTGCTAAATGTTCTCTCCTCCATGCACAATTTGCTCTACGTTTTGGAAGTGCTCTCCTTAAACGATATTCGTCATAGCAAAGGGCCTTGGAAAATTACAAATGGAATTTGTAGAGCTTTGCGATAATTTTCAACACATCACCAAATTATCAGTTAAATGTAGATAATCCATTTAAATTTCTAAAAAGTGATTTTTTCTCTTTATAACCTTCTTAACTATACAAATAGCCTTAAAACTATTGCAATAACTTTAAAACCACCATTAAAAAGAGGAAACTGATTCAAATTCAGGATTATAAATGTTGACGATTTTGAGGTTCTATGACGGTTTTATAGATCGATGGAAATTGTGATATGCAATCTCTAACAGAGAAACCATTCTTTTCATGGCTATTATGGGTTAGGGATATTCTTCTTATGTTGCTGCAGTAAGTCACTAAATTTATCGACCACAAATGTCATGTGTACTATTGGTTTTATTTTTCTTTTTGGTTATTTTCGTAATATTGTTGATTTGGTTTCAGTGATACGACTATTTATTTTGCAATGTTTGAATAAAAGAGCTTATTATATTTTAACCATGTTAAAAGTTGTATTACAATTCGTAATTGATATGACCTATATCAATATACTATCCATCTAGACATAAAATATAAAATATCAAATATATTATATGTTAAAAATGGTTATTATCATAAAAGTGAAGCTTTCTTTCTCTATACTCTAATTTGAGGAAAAAAAAAATAGATAAACCATTAGTCTATCCAATTTTAACAATACCATTTATTAAGAGCATAATACACTAAAATTATGCGATCTCTTACATGATCTCTTTTATCTTACATGTTATACTCTCAAGTAGAAAATATTGGTATTACTATGTAATTTATCAAAGGATGTCTTCTTACTTAAAGTAGAAAGGGAATAGAAAAAATTTTAAGATATATACAGAATAAATAAAAACTATGAAAACAAAGATAATTTAGCAATTTACTATAATTAATTTTTCATATAGGATGCACACGTTTAATTTGAAAAGCAATAAAAAAAGTTATCGGTAAAAATGTTAATTTTTAAATGATGTAACCCAACATCGGCCTCTTACATCTCTCGGACTATAATCACGGTGAAACTGAAACCTTCTTCACATGGCCATCGCTTTCACCGTACCCGAACATCGCACATGTTACCCATCTCGGACCATCAACGACCAAGCTCCTCATCATAATAGAGATATATAATGCACATGGTCCCATTTCCATGGCGATTCTCCCCAGGAACTGGAAGTTGCACCAGTCAACTGAAGTGGCATGTTGGAGTTAAGATAGAAAATAATTAAAAAGACAGACTATGTTTAGCAGTATTAGAGAAATATATAAATCATATATTTGCTAAATTAAAATAATACATTTCCTTTCTAGACTTTTCTTTCTCAAGGAACATTTTTATAATTACAGTAAAATTTTTAACCTTTTCTAGTAATTTCTTTGCTCGTTTGGAGACAGAATTATCTAAACTTAAAATTGCAAATGTTTCCCCCATTTTATCTCTCCATATGCAAGATTAGCACTCGTTTTCCTTTCTTTTCCCATCGGTTCTCCATTATCAAACATACCATATATATATATATACATACCCAACTTAATTTTCCTTCAATGACGAAAGCTATACATTTTTAAAATGTATCATCAGTTTCCAATATTTTGAATATCATAAAAACCATTAATTAGTATCGTAGAAGCACTTGTCAATAAATTAAATAAAAATGCTTCTATATTTTCTTAGACTATTTTTCATGATATACATAATTTTAACATAATACTCAACATCTAAAACCATTTATATAAATAATTTTCTTCAAAAAAATTATTATTAAACCATGAATGAAGCCAAATCCATTGTAGTTTAAATAGTATGAACTTTATTATACTGATTTCCTCACAAAATAAATCATATTTAAATCTTCTTTCTTAAAGTGCATTAGATTGGAATACAAGAGGGTGGAACGAAAAAGATAAAGCATTAGATTGGAATACAAGACGGTGGAACGAAAAAGATAAATGAGAATGTGCGAGCGATTGTACAAGCCTTCTTGTTTTGTATATTACATCTCTAATCGAGGGAGGAGTTGTTAGAAATAAATAGATCGGTGGTTTTTTCTCTTTTTTTTTTTAATCTTTCCAAGTATAATATTAATTTGTAGTTGGAAAAAGAAAAAGAAAAATTGCGTGAAAAGCCGCAAAAAAGGCTTTAGATTCCTCAGCCCTTGGGCCCTTATTTTACTATCTACAAGTAGTAAAAGACAAAAAAGTCCACTCAGCTTTTCCAATGGTTAATTTTCTCTTTCCCATGACATAAAATATGATCCTACTCACGCTAATCACTAGTACAATCTACACTTATATTGCAGTTGCACCATCATGGAAAGCTTTCAGCACAAATCCAAGCAGCAGCACGGGCATGATCACGACCGAACCTGACTTACAAATTGTAACTAATCACGTAACATTTGTAAGGTTACAGTGATAAATATTCAAACATTTACCTTATTAAGATGCACCTTCAATCTTGAAAAATGTAAAAATTATCACCGTAGAATAATAATAATAAAGTGCCAAAAGCAGGATTTAAATTTATTTCATCAACTGAAACATTATTCTCTTGGCTAAAAGGAAAAAAATAAATAAAATAATGTTTATTCAGTACACATTTTTTTATATACAAGAAAATCACAATATATAGCCGAATTGGGAACACTTATTCTCGAAAATGGACCAGAGGGTAAAAAAAATAAAAATAAAAGTGAAAAACATAAACTATATCTATCAAAGAATTTTAAATTTAGAATATGTCTATTTCACCTTGGTGGGCATAACCTCCTCCCCATCAATGTCTCAAGATCCTCAAACCAACTAAACTCAACTCTTACTTGCAATAGAAGTCTTCGCCGACACCGCCAAAATTCTCCACAATCTTGTAGGTGAGTTCATATTGTACACCAATGGAAAGAGTGTCCCCTCTTCTAATGGTGTTGCCAAAGCCTTGGCCCTCCGCCCGTACATATGATACAGTACAACGACATCTTCATATGTAATAGTAGGTGATTGAAAAGAATATAGACGGAAACCACTAACATAGAGACGTATAAACTCAATCCGTCGTACCCTATTTGTAAAAGCTAATACAAGGTAAGAGGATTTTCTTAGAAACTAAAAGTCACACCTTACCCATATGAATACCATGTTTTTAAACCAATGACTTTAAACCTGTTTTCATCTCCACTTATAACCCCACTCTAATTGCTCCTTAAACCTCCTCAACACTCCATCAATGGCTATATCAAAAGCATCCTTTATCCCTTTCAATCCCTCCTGTGGAGCTGCATACACAATCTTGGGTATGTACTCGATCACTTTTTCCCGCATTTCGCTCACTTCTTCCTCACTATACTTCTCCAGAACTTGCCTAATTATCTTAGTCCCGTTTTTCACCTCGTTTCGGTCTATGTAAACCGAGTAGCTCCCCGGTTCACCCGGCAAAAACCACTCGTATTGATAATAAGCAGTCCGCTTCCAGAAGAAAACCGGGATCGAACCCGCTACCATACAGTCAAAAATCGACCTACGTGTGAAACTATCACCTCTAGGCTGCAAACAGAATTTGGAATCCAAGAACGTTTCTACAATAGCAGACGTGCCGTTCGAGCAAAGCGAACCGGAACAATTCACGGCCCGACACGCATCAGCCTCGGTCCGACAATGGTTCAACAACAAGCCCCGGAAATCGTTCTTGATCGCATTGCGGGGAGCCCCCGCGAAGCAGAACAGGGTTTGGCGGGGACGCGTTCTGACGTAATCCTGCCACCGCGTGATATCCGAGCCCGAACGGGGGTGGAATCCCGTGGGGTAGGGTATACCAACATCGAAATAGTCCCAGGGGTTCCGCTCAATCAAGAGGCGCGTGATGTTACGCATTCCCAGCATGTAGATGCAACTGGAACCCCAATCCTCAGCCTTCGACCGCCGAAAATCCCATGTGATACGTCCCATGGTGATGAAATGATCCCAACCGTTTGATTTTTTGTAGAACTCCTGATTTTGGACCCAATTCAGCATCATCTCGCAGTAGCGATCACGGTCAGCAGCAGTATAGTTCTTCCACAAATACTTGCCTACTGCAAGTCCAGCATAAAAGGGTATGTAATACGCTATAGCCGATCCTGGCTCCGTCGTCCGGCACTTATGCTTCATGATTCTGTTGTGGAAGATAATTTCCGACACGAATTGGTCGGTCCAAAACCAAGCCGGAATTAATTGATCGGGAATTAAGCCGGTTAATCGAGTAGCTGGCGGCCCGAACCCCTTGTTCACCATCGCGTCGCAACGAGAGCTCCAAGGATTCAAATTGTCACATTGCTCTAATAATTCCTTGTTGAAGAAGCTGGGCAGTTCGTATACATACACTCTTCCTGCAAAATTAAATTTCTGATGTCGCCAAATTCACATATGAAATGTACACATACTACTTAAGCTAATTTAAAATTTTAATTATATACATATGAAATTTATTAAGGATTTTAAAAAATCCTTAATTAGTGTCCGCAAAACTCGTTTAAGTTCAATTAATAAGAAAATATGTGAGTTTTTTAAAATTAATTGTCCAATGCACAAAAAATAGCAATACTTAAAATGGTAAATATTTTTTAGATAAATGTAGGGGACCCGTTATCATTTTCCATCAAAAAAATAAGGAAAGAGATTATGGACAAATAATGAAGGGACAAAATATGGTACCAAGAATTACCTAAGCTGCATTGATCGGAGTCGGCAACCGTCACGGTGGCGGTGGTATTATCAGTGAGGGTGGACGATTTGATGGCGGCGGTGGACGAAGAGCCGATGGTGGCGGTGATGGGGGATGGAAAATGTTGGGGTTCGCGGAGGAGAGAGAACGAGAAAGGGAGGGAGCGAACCATGCAGAGGAGGAGTATTTGGAGAGAGAGAGCGACGAGGATGAGCCATGTGGTGCGGTGGCGGTGATGGTAGTTGTGGTGGTGGTGGAGAGAGAAGAAGGAAGGCGGAGAAAGAGGAGGAGAGTTGAGGGAATTGAAGGAAGCTTTACGTTCGAGTAATTTGTCGGGACTTTTAAGGCTGGTGGTTCTTTTCAAGGGGTCTGGTGATGGGTGGTCGGACGTGGGAAGCATTACGGCGATTCTCCGGTGAATGAGGAACCGGAAAATAGGATGCAAGAGAGCGAGAGAGAGAGAGAGAGAGAGAGAGAGAAAGTCGAGGGGGAACGTGGGATGTGGGGGTTGGCTTCTTCTACTTTCTAATTTGAGGGGGTGGGGGGTGGGGTGTTTCTGGTGCTGTGGATATGGGAAAGTGAAACCAAAGGGCACGTGTACGTCTTGATGAGGTGACCGACACTGTACGATGCGATTCTTGACTGACACGTGGCCCCTTTTTTTCTCAAACTCCGCTATTGGCCACTCCTTAGGGCGTTTTATTCCAGAAGAAGGTTACGGATTCGGAATTTGTTTCGGGGTTACGTGGGATTCGGTTCGGGCAAGGATTCGTTATAAGTAATATATATCCATATACATACATATATATAATAGTTAATACAAGGACAATGACATATTAAATAAGAGTAAATAATGATTTTACACATCACTATATTTATAATCATTTATACCTAGTTATTATATCTTCATAAATTAAATGTCAAATGTTTATTTGATATTATCCATAGAATTTAATTTAGGTAACATATTTATCCTCGAATATCTCTTTTGGTTGAGTATGTTATGAATTGTATTGGGTACAAATATAAAAGGGTTTTTTTTTTTTTAATTGGAAGTGAGATTAGATTTGAACTTTAACATCAATATTCTAAAAGTTTTGATAAGTAATTAATATAAAATCTTGATATTCAATAAACTCAATCTAGTCGATTCCAAAAACAAAAAGAAAAAAGAAAGAAAGAAAAAGAAACAAAACTTGATCCAATTTAAAAAGAAAATTTGAGATTTTTCTATTTTTATGTAAATTTTAATCTCATTTTTAAATATCTATTATCCTAATAATCAGATTGAATTGAATTATTAGTATATGTTTTAATAGGATTCAATTAAATAACTAATATATGTTTTAACAAGTTAAAACTTATGTTAAAAATCCCTATAGTGAGATTGGATTTTAACCATCTAAAGGCCAAGGGTAACTGATAGCCACCAAAATGACCGCTCAAAATAGTGAGTCATGTTTCATTTAGAAAATATGAGTCGTTAAACCAACTAGTAATAGTGGATAGATGTTTATGGCCTAAAAGGGTAGCATCAAAAAAATTAAAAAAAAAAAAGATATAAAGCTCGATGTGATTTCAGTTGGGCTATATGACCAAGTTTAAGTTGAATCAGGTTTCATTCTTATTTACATTTTTTTTATTATTTTTAGACCATGAGTAACCACTTACATTTTTTAAGTGGGTTACAACCTAGTTCTAACCACTCTTAAGCCAAGGTGATATGTTGCGCCAAGTGCCGATAAAGGCGAACAAATCGAAGTAAGTCTAAGCTTGCAAAAAGTTTGAAAAAATAGATAGGAATAGTGCAAAAACAGGGAAAGTAAAACAAGCAACTAATAGGATTTAGCCTCACTCCCTACTTCCTATTTTACTTTCAGTTCATCATACCCATTCAACCCATTCTGGGTTTGTAACCTACTGCTGTACGTATCAGCAACCAATGAATAATTCTAAGAAAATAACATACCAAGGAATTTTTGAAGACTCACGGTACAGCTCGATACAAAGCATGAGATGGTTCAATGAGAATACTTGCTACTTAACCTTACTTGAAAATTAGAATAAGAGTAAGGTGAACAAGCTAATAAGAATAATGTTCATACAAAGGGGTAGAGTGTATTCAATATTCTACGATGTGGATGCCTTATGGCTACATGCATAGTGAGTATTTATACCCGAAAAACTAAAGCAACTTGCTTAAAATAGAAATGTCTAAAAGAAGTAATGTATAAAGAATAATAAATGATACAAATGAAAATTGAAGGAAAACAATTATTAGTATAGTAAAATCCTTTCACATAGGTCTTGACATGTACTGACAACTTACTGGAAATGCTTTTACCGAAAACAAACAAAAAGGTATGGTTAAGGTTAGGGGTCGAGTAGGGGTGCTAAGTAGAGGTAGGTCCGTCCAAGGAGAAATTGCTTCAAATGTGTACTGGATCTCTCGGATTCTCAACACCAATATTACCTAGCAGGAGGTCAATTTGATCATTACCAAGCAGACATATGAGGGATCAAACTATTAGTAGAGCATTTGTTTAGTTGGCACTTGATTATTAAGAGATATGTAGTTACTCGGCTTGGCATAAGAGTTGTTCGATAGCAAAGATCAACTCAACGTTGGTAAGAGTTGGCTGAAACAGGAGAATTTGCCTTGTTAGTTGTTACGTCCCGAAATCACAGAGTCGCAACAATCCCGCCGTATAAACTATTATATGATAGTAATTGGCCTCACAATACCTACCATAGACATAATCTATATAGAGCGTCGACGACTTCTCACTTTGAAATAAACAATTCAATTAAGTATTTAGCTAAAATTACAGTAATTATCAAGAATTTTTAGATCAACATACATAATTACATGTATATTCTACAAAACTTTCCAGGAAATTCTACATTAACATAACAGTCTACTAATTTACATAACAGCTATCAGTCTTTCATTCTTAAGCTATTAAGGAGACTCTAGCTATATATCCACTACTAAGCAAATTGATCCTCACAACCCAGGCTTCAAAAGAATTAACCTTTGGATAATTATAAGGCGACATAATACTCGAGGTATTCAAAAATCAGGACCTGCAAAAGGATTTATACGAGTATGAACAACTACAGCTCAGTAAGTTGAATTAGAGACTCATGAATATATACAAACACAAACAAAATTATCAAGCAATTATTTTCATTCAATGCAACAAACAAGTGTCATCACATAAAGTAGTCAAATCTGTTGTGAAATCAGAGAAATTTCACTTGCTCTAATCCAAGTTGAGGAGTTTTCATGTTATACAATAACTCACAATCAAACCTAGGTTTGTGCAATGAAGATACTGCTCCTCCTAAGACTATCCTTCGAACCAATGCCTTCATCCTTATTGCGACCTCCTCTCCTGTCACTTAGTTCAGTTAAGGATGAGAAAAAAACCAATTTGCTATCTAGTGCTATCTTTATCAAAAGTGTTGGTATTTGGTTGGAGAATTCTAATGATCCTCTAAAGGGTTGCAATGCATGACAATTTAGGTCATTAGAGTCAAATAAGATTAAATTCCATTTAAGGTGTTTAAACAATTTCACACCAATCCAATCATAACACAAAATCAATCACAACACAAATTTCAACACGAATTCAGATACTCAAACACAAGCATAAACTATTCACAATCACAATTATATACAATCCTAAGTCTTTGAATACCATAAAATAGTACTCCAATACAATAAGTAATAACCCAACTTACTTGGAATTCTCGATTGCCCAATGACTTAATTGCAAGTTGGTTTGTCTTCGGGTATCTTATAATACAAATACATCTTTTTAGTACTTATACTTTGATTATTCATGTTCTAAGTTATAATTTAACTCATTTCTCCATATATACCTATTATTTACTAATGATTCATTCTACCTTATTTTGGGGTTCGATTTCTAAATTAGATTCTAGTTTTGATTCTATATTGTCTCTGACTACGAGGAACTCGAAATATGCACGAATCTTAATGTGAAATTAATCACATTAAGCTCAAGTATTTTAATATCACATTGGGTCTTAAATTAGTATTCTATACTATTCAGTACACTCTAATCCTAATTGGGGTACCGGATTTACTCTCGATGTGAGAAAATCTTACATTTTTTATGTAATTACCTAAAATTAAATTTTGTTTTAGATTTATTATGTACTAATTTTAATTATTATATTATCTAAATAAACCTAATTTTTCATATTTATTAAATTTCCAATTCCACATATTCCTAATTTCCTACAATTACTGTATAATTCCTATATTAATTATATTTAACATTCTAAAGACTAGGATTAGGTTTCCATATTAGAGATTAACATCCTTAAACATCTAATTATCATTTAAATTAGTAATTAATCACTTAATCACCTAATTAACCCAAATTACCCAATTTTTTAATCATTTTAGGGCTAAAAATTTACTTAAAATTTTCGAAAATTAAATTTTAAAAATTGACTTCATAGTATTGTTTTATATCACTTAAGCATTCTACAAAAAAAATTTGAGCTCTAAACTACACTCCTAAGCCAATTTATTTATAATTCAATCATGCTCGATTTTGCTTAATTTCTTAAGAACTATATATTTGCAGACGCGATTAAACTTAATCACTATATTTTCCTAAATCTACATACAATAAAACTTAGAATAATAAATTTCATAATTTTATGAGTAAAATAAATAATTTTAAGAAATTGTATAAAATCAAAGCAAATGTGAGACTCACCCGATCTAATGGCTTTTAGGCCTCCAACACCGATTCAGGTGTGTCTGCCGGTCCAAGCAGTGGGTCTAGAGTGGGGTGGTGGTGGTGGTGGTAGTGTATAGGTTCGATTCACTAACTCCTTCTGCACAGATTTGCTTGATAATTTCTTAAACCCTAATTTTCTTCTCCAAATTTCAATGCTCTCAATTTTTTCTAACTTCTAACTGTCTAAATGAGTTATGTGATTTTTCCTGCTATTTATAAAGCTTTGTAATAATTATTATGCATTTAATTGGATAAAACATTGCCCAAATCTCTTTAATTTTACCTTTTATGTTGCTTGTTTTTTATTGGTTAATTTTTCTTCTTCACTTTCTGACCTGCCATAACGAAATCCAAGTCATTCCCTATTCCTCTGATTTTTTCTTAATTATTTAATAATTTTCTTTAATTATTTAATAAGTTTCTAACTAATTTAAGTAATTCGTGTATTTTTATCTACACATAAATATATGTGGGATACATGTAAACATTTCTAATTATTATTTAGGTCATTCCATGATTTTTAGTATACATATAATCTATCTCTAGTAATTTATTAGTTATTAGATTACATTTTTCGCCTTTTTAATAATTAACAAGTATTATACTTAAAATTTAAAAATTTTATAATCTCTTATTTTATTACTTATTTTCTTAAATTCAAGTTTACGGGATCATTTTTACTAATATTTATATCTATAGTTTATAATTTAAGTTTGATCGGATCCTTTAACCGATTGCTCTAAACTTTGTGTGTTAAATTCAATCCTACAGTTATTTGGCTTAACTTTAGGGTTTATATTAGTCCTTCTAAGTCTTAAGCTTGACTACGAGTTAAAGGTCCAATAATTTGATTTCTGTCACAAGGGGGTTGCGATCAACTACTTAAAAGGGTTCATGTAACACTCTCTCCTTCTTCCCACTTCCTAATGGCCATTCTACTACCCCTTCTCTTTAAGTGGTTGGAATTGTTTTCTTAAATTTAGCTATATTTGTTTTATTTTTTGAAATATACTTTTTATACTTTATTAATTGATTCAAATAATAATAACAATAACAACAACAATAATAATTTATGTACATATACATATACTATTATATATATTTATGAATTTTCTTTTTTTATTTTTAAAAATCTTTCAATTAATATCATTTAGTTTTATGTGTATAATTATATTATATTATTTGATTTGGTGATGTAGATTATGAGTGAATTAGGAATTATACGTGTTTGGCATCCACTACCTCATGGTGCTAATTGGAGTGATAACGTAAGTTGTTGTTATATGGGATATCAATAGTGATAACTAAATCTTTAATTGGGTGTATATTTAAACATGTCTAAATTTCAAGTATATAATTGTAAAAAATGAAAAAGTTGGATCATAAACCGTAATATATTCTTAATATTATAGATTGAAAAAAGAAAATATGGTCTAACATGCTAAAAATATAATGGAAATAGAGTTGGAATATATTTTTGTTTAAGTCGCATTTATATTAAGAATATCTCTTTTTCTCTTTGCCAATATTTAACAGTGATAAAAAGGAGAAATATGACATATTCCAATTTTTTTTTTTATAAAAGCAATGTATATATAATACTTGGGTTAAAAAGTCTCTAAGGAAAATGTTAGATACATAAAATGTTAAGAGGGCAACATCTTTCATTATCTATATAATATTTAAGTGGTTGAAGGAGTTTGGTGAGGTGGTTATTTAAAGTTAAGTAAATATAAGAGTAGTGGAAAGAAGTTGCATAGGTGGTTTTCTTATTTAAAAATTGCATTTTTTAAAAAATATGTCATGTTTGATTGATTTTGTTAAAACCGATTGAAGACAGATCAAGAAACCAACATAGCTAAGAGATTATAAACAAAAGTAATACTTGAGATCGATAGAAATAATAAAAAATAAGTAATATCGACAGCATATTCAACAGATCTAGTAATAGAATTAACAAATCTAGAGTTAATTAGCAAATAGTTGTAACAAATAATAGAAACTAGAATTTGTAAATGCAAACTATAAATAGTAAACAAGCAACAAAAAGAAGGGTATGAAATCCTCTTGAGAAATATGTTCTTCTATTTCTTCCTCAACCTTTTGGAATCTTGGTGAACTCGAATCACCAAACAATAGCAAACACAACAAAACAAAGAATAAGTTAGTATTCAGATCTATATTAGTATAATATCAAGAGGTAAATTAAAGAGAGTAATACATACACAAGTGAATATGTGAGGAATTAGGGTTTCACACAACACAGGATTGGCAAAACCTTAAGAAAGGGATCGAAGAGGACAATTGAGGGTTTGAAAGAAGATAGGGAAAGTGAAAGTACATTATGACCAGAGAAATATCTTTACTGGATTGTATTATGTGTGAGTGGATTCAGTAGTGGGTCGAGCCTAATAGATTTATATGATTAATTACATTTTTCTACCACCAATATATTAGCGTATATGCCACCAATATATGACCATCATCACTGCATTTTGCCACCAAAATTAGCATCATAACCACCAATATATTAGCATATATGCAATTACCCACTACCACCTTATCCTTGCATCTACGCTAGCATTGTTATTAGCTATGACCATCTCCACAACATTAAAAGTATTTCATGATCGTCACTACCATTATGATATTAGCTACGATAATAGTCTGGTTGAGGTTGTTACAATAAGTGTAAGGGATAGGGTAGTAACAGTGGTTAGGTAGTGGTGTTATGAGGGCAGCTGTTGTAGTAACAATGTTATAATGGCGATGAGAGTAACAATGGTGTCGATATGAGGAGGTGATGATGCAATAGTTGTGAAACAGGGATGATGATAATGGTAATAATGATGGTGGTACTATATTCTACCAAATATGAACATTTTAGTACTTTTGTTTGATTCCAAACTCAAAATTGAATATAAAAATATGAAATAAACAATAGAATATACGTTACTTATGATATAAACTTATGTAAAATAAATAATGAAATATATATTATTGGATAATAATTATTTCAAAGATAATAATGCTTCAAGGAATAATTTTTTTATCTTTTATATATTTTAAAGTAAATGGACCTTAAATTTTCGTGTTTTCAAAATGGGTCTTTATTCATATCTTCTTCCATCTAATCTTACTACATATGAGGAACCTTTATTTTTTATCTCTATCTTTCCCTTTTTTTTTCCATATATAGCAATACAGTGACTAGACGAGAATTTGCAAAGAATATATAGCAATGCTGGATGTATAGTTTCCAAAAATTACTATCCGTATTTATATATATCACTATACATTCAAATTCTTCTAATACTAATTCAACATTTGTACATATAGTATTAAGTAATTCCCATTCAATCGTTTTTTTTTTTCCCTCCGGCATCACTGCAATTCCCTTATTTTAACTTAGAATCCAACGAATCAAAATGCAAAAGGGCCAAGAGTTCAATAAGGAGCTCTACAGCACTTACCGTTACCGACACTTGCCTCTCACGGAGAGACGAATTTTCTCAAACTTACATTGGAACGAGACCTAATCCTCCTCCTTCCACGGGCCTATCTCAAAGTGAAAAAGGTTCAAAATTACATGGTACGCGTGACGCAAACACCCAGAGCTGGGGGCGTGATATGCGGGGCCGGGGCCAGGATATAATGAATGAACCACGGTCGCCATGGCACCTGTCGATGTTTTGTCTTCTTGTGTTTCGGTTCCAATCCATGGAGAAGAGTTTCGGTTTTTTTGAAAATTTAAATCTAATTTATTTTGATAAAAGTTCGGTATTTTTTTATAAATGATAATTAAATATAATAAAATTTTTTTTTTAACTACATTACAATACAAAGGAACTAAAATCTAATCCATCGTGTTAGAAAGCTAATATTTATACTGTTATGTTACAACAGTTTTTATAAATATAATAAAATTTTAAAATATAAAAATATGATAAATTATTATTAATATATATTTAAATATTATTAATACATTTTCGGTATTCATCAAAATACATGCATTTTGATGCCAATAATTTTTTTTTTTTTTTTTTTTCAGTCAATGGCGGACTCCATGCAAATTCTGAGCCGCATATAATGGAGGTAGGCGAGGCGGCGTCCATTCAATTCAACTCAAAGCTCATAGCAAGCTGTCACACTTACTGCCTTCCACACACTTCCAAAGTGCCAAGGATGACATTAGCGAGCCATGTTTGGTTTCATAAAGTAACCATTGTTTAAGTCATGCCCGGTGGGACACTCAATCTAGAGCTCCCGATCCATGAGAACCTGATAAAAATATGGAACGATATATATATCTATATTTGATTAAATTATATTAACGTATTGATTTAGTTTGAATAACTATACGGATATTAATCAAGTTCAAACACATATTAAGATGTCTTATCTATCTAGATAGAGCTATGTATTACATAATATATTATCAGTAATAGGGTATTGAGCAGTATTATTAAACTTTAATCAACTTTTACAATTCAATTCGGTTTGATATAATTAGATCATAAAACCGACCCAATCCAATTAAAATTATTTGAACCTCGATCACATCTAATTTCACCATTTAAGCCATTGATCTTCTTATATATAAAGATTAACCATTTGGGGCTGGGTTTAACAATATTAGTGCTAGTGGTTAAAGTGATTAATTTTTTTTTTTTAGAAGTTCCAAGCTTATGTCTAATTATATGGTAACTAACTATCTAGTTAATGATAATTAATAAAAAGATTCTTAAAAAGGCATCATTAAATTGAAAGGATTAATACATTAATATTCAAACTTATTATTTCTTAAGGATCCAATAAACGATTTTACATCAAAAATATTAAAAGTCAAGACAAGACATGTCATTAAAAAGAAAATGTGGATGTAATGAGCTTAGGGACAAACGTTAAGGTTTTGGAGGACAGACAGATATTAACGTATCGCGACTACTGCTAAGCTACTAAAGGACTTTCCGCGTGGATCGCCAACACCGACCATCCCATGTACAGATAAGACACCGAGTACCGCAACAACTGGACATTTACC
>JAMXBB010000003.1:121774193-121786019 GCA_024138015.1 Lumnitzera littorea | reverse complement strand
CGTTTTTTTTTTTCCCTCCGGCATCACTGCAATTCCCTTATTTTAACTTAGAATCCAACGAATCAAAATGCAAAAGGGCCAAGAGTTCAATAAGGAGCTCTACAGCACTTACCGTTACCGACACTTGCCTCTCACGGAGAGACGAATTTTCTCAAACTTACATTGGAACGAGACCTAATCCTCCTCCTTCCACGGGCCTATCTCAAAGTGAAAAAGGTTCAAAATTACATGGTACGCGTGACGCAAACACCCAGAGCTGGGGGCGTGATATGCGGGGCCGGGGCCAGGATATAATGAATGAACCACGGTCGCCATGGCACCTGTCGATGTTTTGTCTTCTTGTGTTTCGGTTCCAATCCATGGAGAAGAGTTTCGGTTTTTTTGAAAATTTAAATCTAATTTATTTTGATAAAAGTTCGGTATTTTTTTATAAATGATAATTAAATATAATAAAATTTTTTTTTTAACTACATTACAATACAAAGGAACTAAAATCTAATCCATCGTGTTAGAAAGCTAATATTTATACTGTTATGTTACAACAGTTTTTATAAATATAATAAAATTTTAAAATATAAAAATATGATAAATTATTATTAATATATATTTAAATATTATTAATACATTTTCGGTATTCATCAAAATACATGCATTTTGATGCCAATAATTTTTTTTTTTTTTTTTTTTCAGTCAATGGCGGACTCCATGCAAATTCTGAGCCGCATATAATGGAGGTAGGCGAGGCGGCGTCCATTCAATTCAACTCAAAGCTCATAGCAAGCTGTCACACTTACTGCCTTCCACACACTTCCAAAGTGCCAAGGATGACATTAGCGAGCCATGTTTGGTTTCATAAAGTAACCATTGTTTAAGTCATGCCCGGTGGGACACTCAATCTAGAGCTCCCGATCCATGAGAACCTGATAAAAATATGGAACGATATATATATCTATATTTGATTAAATTATATTAACGTATTGATTTAGTTTGAATAACTATACGGATATTAATCAAGTTCAAACACATATTAAGATGTCTTATCTATCTAGATAGAGCTATGTATTACATAATATATTATCAGTAATAGGGTATTGAGCAGTATTATTAAACTTTAATCAACTTTTACAATTCAATTCGGTTTGATATAATTAGATCATAAAACCGACCCAATCCAATTAAAATTATTTGAACCTCGATCACATCTAATTTCACCATTTAAGCCATTGATCTTCTTATATATAAAGATTAACCATTTGGGGCTGGGTTTAACAATATTAGTGCTAGTGGTTAAAGTGATTAATTTTTTTTTTTTAGAAGTTCCAAGCTTATGTCTAATTATATGGTAACTAACTATCTAGTTAATGATAATTAATAAAAAGATTCTTAAAAAGGCATCATTAAATTGAAAGGATTAATACATTAATATTCAAACTTATTATTTCTTAAGGATCCAATAAACGATTTTACATCAAAAATATTAAAAGTCAAGACAAGACATGTCATTAAAAAGAAAATGTGGATGTAATGAGCTTAGGGACAAACGTTAAGGTTTTGGAGGACAGACAGATATTAACGTATCGCGACTACTGCTAAGCTACTAAAGGACTTTCCGCGTGGATCGCCAACACCGACCATCCCATGTACAGATAAGACACCGAGTACCGCAACAACTGGACATTTACCATGCTCAGGTGAATTTTTCGGACAACCGACAAAACACACTTCTTAGCTGGGTCCCTTTCGATTTTTTTACTGAGCTGATTTAATATTTTATTATATTAATCCTTATGATCATCCGAAATGATCAGATCATGAGTTAAACAGCCCTATCGACGGAAACGTAGAAGTTTTTGGCTGATGGTGCTTTTATTTGTATGAGAAAGAGCACAACGGGGAGAATCAGCCTGCTTTTTCAATGAGCAGATAAGCATATTATATATAATATTTTATAGTATCATACTTGATTAAGTAGATTTTGAGTAAAAATTAAATGACAAAAATAGGATTTGAATACCAAAATATAGAACCTACTTTCGTACAGTAGAGTATGAATATGGTTTCTTACACCACCAAACCTAGAGCTTGTATTATATGGCATACAGGGTTATTTTATACTAATCTTATAAAAATTATTAGATAAAAATAATGAATGGAAATAGATAATATATTTATCCCTTTTGAGTTTATAAATCATGTTATAGCCTACACCATAATCTATAAGGAATTGTAAAGAATTTTCTGCTTCATTCCTTCCTTCTCTCTTATATTTTTGTGTTTAATTTTGAGTTTTTTCTGCCTCTACTGTCTCTATTCATTCTTTCCTGTTGTTATCCTTATCTTTCATGTCACATTTTCCATCGAATGTTATATTTGTAATTTTATTTAATAAATTATAGGAAGTGGTCTAAACTCTCTTCTTCATTGACGTGATACTTTGTCACTATTATATTATAGTATCACTTTTCTTAAGAAATTAATGAGGTAAAAATGGTTAATGCCAGTTTTCTAAATCAATGGAAAATCTGCCTTCATGATATTTGAATAAATATGATATTATTGGAATATCAAGAGGTTTAGGTTATCAAAAATTTATCTCAGAATTTTAATACTATAACTATTCTAAAGTGGTTTGAGAATATTATAATATATGTTTCGACTTCAAAATTTAAAAATTTATACTTATAGGGTAGATAGTAATATACGACTAAGATATTTTACTTTATCCATCTATACACATGTCCATCCCTATCGTTTCTATTTAATGTCTATACCTTAATATATTAATACCCCACATTTATTTAACTCTTTACTTAATTAGTTCAATAAAAGATTAGTGGTAAACATTTCGTATACAAAAAAAAAAAAAAAACTGTGCCTTATGTTTGAATCTAAACTCATTCGTGTCTAAAAATCTCAACTGTAACACGATTCACACATTAATTGTGCTAAGAAAATCTACCCTTGTAACTTCACTCGATTGATAAACTCAATTCATACAACCATTTATCAAAATTGAAAAATTTAGGGAACAGTACAAATCAGTATTCAATATTTGACTGTTAATCTATCGGAGCTTTTGATCTGTTTATTTTATTATTTAGTCTCTAACATTTTGAAATTCTTTATTTCAAGTAATCTTGATAACTCGATTAAAAATTCTCTTATCACAATAGTTAATACAATGAAAAAAAGCCCATCACGGTAAATGAGACGAGAGATAAAGAGTTGTGGACAATTTTAAGTACCTCCCACATTTGTATATTAGCATCTTGTTTATTTCGGATGCACTTGTATCTTTTCCATCTGTGAAAAATTTACCCCTTTCAATATATATTTTTGCGGGAGCTTTTACGTTTTCATTATTCATTTTAATAGGATTGATCTATCTCTTTATTTACCATTAATTTATATTCTTTTAAATTTATATCGTAAATTTACAATTAATATAATCGTACAGATTTAAATAAATATAAATTAAATATGAAATAGAATGTTGGATTAATCCTTTAAAAAAAAAAAAATTTTTAACTCTTAGAGAAACTTTTATGGAAGCTAAGAGGACAAAATAAAAATTTTTCAAAATGTTGATAACTCAAATGAAAGAAAAGGATTAAGATATAAGTGGAAAAGTAGAATGTTAAGTATTAAATTTTTACTTTTCCTAAAATTTAAAATAAATTTTAACATAGTTAACAAGTGTTAAAAAATTTTAAGAAACAAAAGTCTCCACAAAAATAAAGTTTAGGAGAAAAATTATTTAAACTCTTATAGTACAATATTATAGACTTATTTTTACATTCTGTTGACAAAATAGTTATTCCATTGAAATTACTATTGATATGAAATGATAAACTACAATTCTTTTACAAAAACAAGGGAATAGTTATTTATTGATTTTTTTGCAGTATTTTAATAAGCTATTTTGGACATAGACCTTTAAGTCTACGCCAATCTCTTCAAAGTTTTCGAGCCTTAAGAGTCTAGAGAGTTGCCAAAGTCTATTAAGTCCTTAGTTCTAGCCGACCTTCCTAGAATCTGGCTAACCAATGCTTGATTTGACTCCTATCTTTGACTTAGTTAAGAGCTAAAGGCTACCAAGCTCCTCGAGTCTGAGGTCTTTAAGCCTAAGATAGTTAAGCCTAGCTTACAAGTTTGAATATATGCTAAGTAAGAACAAGTCATATAGATAAGAAAAGTCAATAGTTATCATAGCTTATCTTTCCACAAAATCCAGAGTCCAAGAGAGGATCTAATAGGAATCAACTCACCAAACCAATCATTCAAAGTTGAGCTAAAGGATTATAAGGACTAACTCGATGAATATTAGCTCAAGAACCCTTTCAAGATGAAGATTTCTTAATTAATCTTAGAATTCTACACTTCAACCAACTTGAATGCCAAACTCTAATAAAGATCAGCATAACCTCTGAGCCGCCTAACGCGTACCTATTTGAGCTGAGTTACTGAACTACCTAACTCGAAAGGTATCTTGATATTTTTAAGACTCCAAGACCTTACCTAACTAAGATTAGGTCGACCTTGTTCCCTGACTTTTCCTTAACCTTTCCTATGCTAAATTTTATGAATGCTAAGCTAACTGAAGACTTACTTCAACAGGATCAACTATGCTGCAGACCGCTAGTTACCACTTGACACGCTCTTCTAACACAAACATTCTAAAAGAATTCCTCTCCTTCTTGTATAAAATATCATTTATCATTTTTACCCCTTTTTAGTACATTTTAGAAATCTTTTCTTACATTAACCATTTTTATCTTTTCTTTCATTATTATAACCCTAATCAAGGTCATATAAAAACCTTACCACTTAGTACGTAGATATTATACTTCCATTATTGAATTACAGAATTTTCTTTATAACGTAACCTTCGTATTCTTTTTTATCTAGCTCTTTTAGTTAGAGTTAATAGCGAGTAACCCTAATATTATATTCGTATAACATATCGAGTGTTAGGATTAGGCTAAGTAGGATCTACCAATGTGTCATATCCAATAGATAACCATTCGGATCTACTTAACTACCCTAACCCACTCCCCTTCCCCCCTCCCCTTCTTTATTTTTCTTGTTTCTAGTTGTTACAATGCAGTCTTCATATGTACAACCTCAAAGATCTATCAAGAATTATCTCCTTTCTAACATAGTTTAGCACACTCCTCTATGAATAGAAGATTGGCATTCTAGTTAAAGATTCCAAAATCCTTATTCTCTATGTACATTATACTCTCTCTCTATCATCTCTAACTTATAATGAATCTTATCTCACTTTAGAGAGTTGAGTTAATAAGAAAAAGAAGTGAAAATTTAGGCACCAGAAGAGATAGAAAAGAAACATTGCGGCAATTATACTATTATTATCTCAATTTATATTCAATAATGTGTTATATATAATAGAGAGTACCGATTTATTTCATTTGAAAAATGAATGAAAAATTTCAAAGTAAAGATACTTCTTTCCTTCTCCCACAGTGTAGCTGCAATCCATTTCTATAAACGCCGCTGCTTGGCGGGCAGGAAAAATTCCAAAGCACACCGGCCATGTCCATGTGGCTTTATACAATAGGCAACCTAGTTTTATACTGTACAATGAAGCAGAAGGTCATCTTCTTGTTCATGCCTAAATTTTTTTAATATTGTTTTGAAATAAATATATCTAGAATGAGTCCATGTTTATTGTGCTATGCTTAGGCATACGCACTTTGCTTTGATGATTGTGATTCCTCCTGCTTTCTGACATCCAATCATGATTAGAGGGGCATTTATCTAATATTTTTGGTGACATTGCACTTTGTTTTATGACAAGGAATAACCTCTCTCCTCTTATATGATTCCGTACCTACATAACAAAACATTTGTGGGTGGAGAAGATGCTTTGGGTCTAAAGAACAAAAGCAATCCACCCGCTCTAAGCCTGGATATTCTATGGATTCGTTAAAAGATAATTTCATCTTTACTATTATAATCATTATTGTCAGGGTGGACACAAAGATTAATTCGAACTATATAAATTAATTCGGATTTGATATATAAATTATCTAATAAAATTTATGTATCAAACCGCTATAACTTACAATATATAGATAAATACAAGAAGCGTTTTTAGTGAAATTTAAATAAAAAATCTTGTTCAAATCATCATGACGGTGTTTTGAAACTTAGCTATTGAGCCGATGCTTGAGAGTTCACAATTTAAATTATTATGTCTGGATCTTAGAAGATTTTAGAAGGAAGTTTCAAGAACAACTCATTACTTATCATCCAAAATTATGGAATTAGGTACTCTATCACCATTTTGGACTTACAATTAAACCGATAAATCAAAGAAATTATAATTAAAGGGAAAAAAATAAAAGAAAAGAAAAACGAAACGACTATTCACCTTTTTTTCTTTTGATTTTTGTCATAATTTTCCTTCTAAAGTAAAAGTTAGATGCCTATAAGTTGGACATGTAGAAAAAAAGGGCCTGGATATAGAAAATATTAGACTTATATATGGATCATTTTTTAATATGTCAAACTTTTAACTAAGAATAAGCTAGGAATGAGTTAAACAAGCATAAAAAGATGGAACCACTATAGTTTACATATTAGAGTTAAATAAGCTAACTTGTTTTGATCCATTTCTCCTGTGTTAAATTTTTTATCCAATCCAACCTATTGTAGGTTTATAAGTCAAAGTAGTCAACCGATCAACTTAGCCTATTTGAGGGTTTTAGTTAGTTAAACAAACTAATTCTAAAACCGTTTAAAAATAAAGAAAATTTTGAAATAATTTATTGCAATATATAATTTAATGTTTATTTTTAGAATATAAGCAATTATACAACTATATTCTATCAATTTTAGGATCACATAATGAAATAATTATTAGTGGAGTCACTTCATTTGATAAGATAGGTGGATTGTCTTGTTGTTCATCATGCTTTAACGCATAAGGCCAATTTGCTCTTACCTATTGAAAACTAATGTATTAGCGAGTTAAATAAGCCAATTGGCATGTCACGAGGTAGCACTAGATAGATCATTTACAGGGACTTGTTATAATGTTATAATGAAATTGCATAAGTTTTTAAGTTGAGAGTTTGCTTATTATCGATACTGTAAAACTTAGGTTGATTCGATCAATCCTACTCATCGTAACTTCACCTAGTTATGAAAGTAGTAGGATTACTTATTTAACCCTTATTGATAGAGACCTGAAAAGAGTTAGATGACCTAAACGAGGTTTTCGAAATGAAATATACTATTTTTCATTTGTTTTCTAACTAGAAAAATACACAAATTTACTAAGAAAAAGTGAATGTATATTTAAGAGATAACAAAAAGTAAATAATAGATAACTTTCCACTTTTAAATATTACAAAAGTGAATAAATTTATACTTTATAAAATAAATATAGATTATATTTTAATATTTCTATTGACCACGACACTTTCGACCCTTAACTATTTGTTATTTCCGAGTCTAGTTGATTGATTATGGGTTGCATCACCTTCCTATGATATATATGATGTGTCAAAACCATATGAGCATCGATGAGTGCGAAAAACTAAAATATTAATTCAAGCGCAATAGTCAATTGTACGGAGATAGTATCTATTATTTATTAAATTATACTCCTATATGATTTAATCTTGGCAAAACGACATATTTTGTTCAAGTAATAATTCAAATAACAAAGAAAATAAACAAATTCACTAAAAAAATAAATTTACATCCAAGAAATAATAAAAATAAATTATAGAAAATTCTCAACTTTAGAACATTGAGAAAATAGATAATTTTATTACTTTATAAATAAATATACATTATATTTTAGTATTTTTTTGGTAATATTTATATTTTAATATTTTTACTGACCATAACGACCTTAACTTCTTCGCATTTTTGGATCCATCTCTTGGTTTAGGTGATAGATTATGGGCAACATCATCCTATCCAATAATATTTGCGATGTGTTAAAATCATATAAAAGCATGTGGATTGTTATAAGTAATAAAGATAAGGATATTGTCACATTTGGTACTCAAAATTTACCGAAATGTTCAATATATTACCTTAACTTTGAAATAGCCAATATATATTTGTGATGCGTCAAAATCATATAAAGGCATGTGGATTATTACAAGTAATAAAGATAGGGTTGTTGTCACATTTGATACTGGAAGTTTATTGAAATGTTTAATACACTACTTTAACTTTGAAAAGGTCAATTTAATACCTAAATGAAGTTTTTTTTTTTCATTTATACTACCTAATGTAATTCTATTAATGTTTATAGTAGCATAAATGGACACTTGATATGACATGATATTTGCCATTTACATTACTTGACGTAACTTTGTTAATGTTCATTTACTGACATGACATATATTAACACATGACAATAGCATGAATAGACACGTGGTATGATATGATATTAGTATGCTGATGTGGCATAACTTGACACATAGCGTCTTGAAAAAATAATTAATTGCCAACAAAGATCCAAGTGCAATTCACATTAAGTCCACTAACTCATTTTTTCACATAACCTAAGGTGCAACCCATAATATATAGAAGGCTTATGTTATATAGCATCCGTTGTGGGATTTGTGATAATGGTGAACTTTACCTGTAGTTTTCACAAGAAAAGGAATTGAATTTGATTTGATTTTTCTTACTTAATTCAACTTTCAATTTAAAAGAAATTAATCAATACTTAGTTTACTCCATTAATCCTTTAAAATCATATAAAAATTTCTATAAAAAACCTTCTAAAACATACTCTAGATCCTTGTCAAAGTAAGCTCTTTAACTTCTTCAAGCACGTGCTATAGTTAAAGAGCCCACTTTGAAATAAATTTATAGCATATTTTAGAAACATTTTTTTAAAAAAATTTTTGTATGATTTAAAAGGAATTATAAAATAGATTAAGTATTAAGTAATCTCTTTTAAATCGAAAATTAAATCAAGTGAGAAAAATCAAGTCAAATTTAAGTCTTTCTCTTACAAAAACTACAAGTTGGAGTTCACTTTTGTCATAAGTCCTGCATGGGATGCAATACAAGACAAGTCCTTTATATATTATGGGTTGCTCTTTAAGTTATGTGAAGAAATGAGTTAGCGGGCTCAGTGTAAACTACACTTGGATCTATATTGATAGTTGACTTATTTTAGTATAAATTACAATAAAAATGGAAAAATTACAATAGATGGGATCAATATTTGAACATTTGAAAGTAAATTCAAGTAATGGATCAACATTTGGAAAAAATCTAATAAAAGATCAATGTTTCACAAAATAGTTTAAATAAAGGATTAGCGTTTCAAAAGATTCAAATAAGAGATTAATATTTGATAAAATGATTCAAATAATTTTATAGAATGATTATTGAATTATAGTCTTATAATAACCAAATTACTTATTTAAACACATTATAAAATATTAATTCCTTAGTTAAACTTTTTGAATGTTGATCCTTAATTTGAACTTACCTTCAAACGTTAATCCCCTTTATTATAATTTTCCTAATAAAAACTTCATTTAGGTGTTAAAATTGGCTATGTTAAAGTTAAGATAATAAATTAAACATTTTAGTAAACTTCGAGTAGCAGCAGATGTGACAATAATCCAATAAAGATATTATTTCAAGCCCAATAGTTAGTATACAAGGATAATATCTAATATTTATTAAATTATACTTCTATATGATTTTATTTTGGCAAAATGAAACATTTTGTTATAGAGATAATTCTAATGAAATTAAGGGAAAAAATCCAAACTAATAATGGTTATATAACCAAATGGCATATAGCTTCATCACAAAACTTCGAATAACTAAAATCACCTAATACTAACGTGAAATAATTCATTGAATGGTATACATTACGTATAAGTATATATGGTATATAACTATCATACTAATTAAATCCGAATACGTAAGGACAGTAATAGGTAGTTTTTTTAAAATATACTATTAGTGTTGTCACGTATTTAAGTATAATTAGTAATTACATATTATATATATATATACATATATTATATACTGCCCATTAATTTTTTTTTTTTCAATACTAATGGATGGATTGATGTAGAACTGTACCTTTCACTAGCTTATCTAACAACTTTTCTCAAGCAATGCTAGGCCTATTTGCTTAATCCAGCATCCTACCTCCCGATGTTCATCGACGGTTGGGTAAGCACATTAAGATCTTAAAAATGGCAGTTGCATAAGACAAAATGGTACTCTTATCCTCTCAATGATCATGCCATTAATTGTAGAGTACAGAAAATCCACGATTCGAAGCGACTAAAGCTCGTATATAAATACGAATAAATTTACTATTATAAAATTGTCATGACTTATTACTATCTAAAAGATGATTTTTTTTATTAGTTGTTTTACATGTTATAATTTAAAAAAAAAATTCAAACCTAATATATTGTGAGAAGAGACTAAGATAGCGCATAATTGTAAAAATTAAACTAAATAAAGAGAATTGGATAAGATAAGTATAAGAAGAACTAAATAGTACAAACTTATTGTAATATATTTAGTTTACACAATACTAGATATAAAATTTATATTAAAAAATTAATTATTTACATTATAAAGTAAATAATTTTTTGTAATATTTAATAAAAATAATATTTATTAACTTAATATTATAACATAAAATAATATTTTTTTGAATGCAAAATATTTTTTGTTTTTATATAGTAAATTTTATTTTTATACTATGGTGCAGATATAACAAAATTTAAGCATTTTGTTCGGTCCACCAACTTAATTTTTGTTTATTTACCAAGTAAATTTACAAACTAAATATAAGACAAAATTTTTTATTCAGTTTAGTACTATGAAAATTGCGCAACAAAGTGCTACCTAATGTTTATACCACAAGATTTTACCAATCTTGACTATCTAAATGTGAAACTTAAAAATAAAGAATAAATACCAAGTAGCACAAAAAGTCATTAAACTAATAAATCTTAATTAAGAAAGCAACCTAAGTTACCATATCTATAATTTACCGAAAAAAACAATCACTATATATATATATAAATATGTAATATTAATGCAGATGAAACTTTCTTCTTCTTTCATAACTTTTTTGTGACATCATTTCAATAATTTGAAAATTGATCATCTCTATTTACTTTCCTTAATTTTTCTTAATTTACCTTCTTAAAATATTATCACGTATAATCAAAAACTGAAATTATAAATAATATAATAATTTCATCAAGACATCACATGATTTATAAATTGAGGAAAAATGAGGAAAGGATAAATTGAAAGGATCTACATCCTATTAACTATCTTGAATTATATTTTCAAAAACCGATAATTAACTCTTCCATCAAACAATTGGCTAATTCAAGTTAAATTAGTAATTTGATCATTTAAAGTTTAAACTACCAATCCATTCCCACTTTCGTCAACAAAAAATTAAACCACCAAACTATATTTGTCATTTAAAATACAAAAGAAAAAGAATAAATTGAAAAATAAATAACAGTATTATCATTGCATTTTATCGAATACAAGGATCACGGACATGCAATTCCATTAGTATATATATAATTAAATAACTAGATTTATCCCTACTGGGTAAATGCAACTACTATTTGCTTCCTTTTCACATTTTATCCCAGAACGGAACCAGTGATTGGATCATGGATCATAATTTCTTCAAGGACCCATATTATTATGTTCGAATTGAAGATCATGCACATCTTCTGCTGGGCCCAAAAACTAATGCCTTTCCTTTCTTCAGCTTTGGGCCTTTAAATTACTATACATTGTTTACGCGAGAAGATG
>JAMXBB010000003.1:121711310-121772433 GCA_024138015.1 Lumnitzera littorea | reverse complement strand
TAAAGTTTAATTTTGCTATAATAAAATTATATTTTAATATAGCAAAATTAAACTTTATACCAATGAGAAAAATTTTAAACATTTTGTTTACTCATTAATACTTTTTAATTTTTTCTACTAACTAACTTAAAATTGTAAATCAAATATTAAATAAAAAATTTTATCTAATCTAATCTCATAAATTCTATACCATTAAAATATATATTAATAAAATTTTGATACATATAAAATATTAAAATATAATTATTTCAAAGCTATCAATACGATTAGTTTGTTTTTAAATATTATTTTATTTATTCATAATTGATTCAAACACGTCTTTTTCTTTCTGTTTTCAACGCTTTACATAAACACGCTCACACACGAGCATCCCCTTACCAAGGTTCCCATTTCCAGATCTTAACAGCAAAATTACAGGACAAATCCTCGAAACTCCAAACCATAACAAACTTTATAAATCTCCACTTTGGTTCTCTCTCTGTCTTTTCTCTCGGTCGCGATGGAGTTGCAGAGCTCGAAACCACGACGGAGAATGTACGGAATTACAGTACCACTACGCGAATGTGTTGTCGTTGCGTTGCTTTGGGTGGTTTGTGTCAGCGGCAGATCGGAGAAAGAAGTGAGAGAGAGGTTCTACGGTAATCTCGTGAACTCGACCGCGCCGGATTCCGGAGAAGGAAGTATCGCCAAGATGTTCGATCGCGTTCTCGAGAAAGAGTTCGATAAAGACGATCAGCCTGAAGGTATGTAGTACGTACTATTTCAATTCGATTTCTTTGAATTATGCATGGAGGACGATTGATGTTTGTTATTTCGAGCTAATTTAACTGATTCTGTTATTTTATTGGTTGATTGAATGTAAGAGGTTTTATTTGTTAAATATATAGGAATTTTGAAGGTACACTATAAGCTATCCAAAAAAAGATATGCATATGCATTCACTTGTTTCTGGAAGTTTTCATCTGCCTAACTACTTTCGAATAAAAAAATAATGAAAACTAAATTTGATATTATAATTATGTTAGTAAAATCAGAACAAGGCCTATAAGAAGGCGAGGTAAAATCATCGAGATGAGTTTTATTCGCCTGTAGATATGTAATGTTATGTGATAATTATTGCTGTGTTTATTAAAACAGGACAGGACAGTTCTTGACGAGTGCTCTAGGCATTTGCTAGTGGAATTTTTTGAAAGCTTTAGTAAAATTTGCATCTTCTGTCCCAAGCTTTGCTGGAACGGTGTTGCTGATCAAAAAGTGTCTTGCCTATCTAGTGAAGCTATCTAGAAGCACCTGCTACAAATGACTGTGCTTTTCGTGATTCAAAATCTGTTGAGTTAAAGAACCAATTTTCCTTTCAAGCACTTTTCGTTTGACACAGAAATTTGTATCGTGGATTCATCAATATAAAATTGAAGCTTACATGATGCCTGTTTTTAATTCTACCAATGTGACCAATATAAAGATGCTGCAAGTATGGTGTTTTGTATTGCTACTAGAATTATTTGCAGGAATGAAACTACATTGTGATGCACTAGATTCCCAACTGAAGCCAAATAGGTGGTTTCAGATGTCATATCCTTGAGCCAGATCATATCTACAAGTTTACTCTTTTAAATCAATTGTTTGCTGTGCTAACTCTAAAGTACTTGACGGGCTTCAATCATAGTTGAACTCACAAATGAGGGACTGTTAAGTTAAAAATCTGAGAACTCACAACTTTATATAGGTTTATACTATAAATCTGTTGTTTCCAGAGCTAAATGTAACATACTATAAGTTCAGTGGGTAATCAATTTTGCAGTTTATGTTTTCATCAGATCAGTTTGAGTCTTTTGCATGCTTGGAATGATGTGGAAACTGTAAGCTTTTGTTTCTTTAAATTTCGCCCAATTTTAATATGATACCATTCTGCTTTGAAAGTTCGATTTATCCTTTAGTCTCTTTGAAGCATATAAAATGCTTTATTCCATTTAGTGTTTACTGGAAATATTGTCATGGTATGACAATTGACTTGAAGGTTGATAAAATTCCCAATAAAAGTAGAAGCTTGATCAAAAGCCTGCTTGAACTTCTTAAATAACTGGACAGACTTGAAATTCCATTTGGAAATGCAAGTGCTCAAATATAGATAATATCTTCCCATTGATCTATGTTGTTTTTGATTTCTTATGCCGATTATATATACTTCAATTTGACTTGGTGCTTCATAATGTCTTTGATGCTGATGTTCTACCTTCCTGTTGTTTATGTTCTTCTCAGGAGCTGGAGAAAGCAGCTTCAACACAAGTGTGGCTGGTCAGCAAGTCGGTTCAGCTTTCTGTTTGAAATGCTTGCTACTTCAATCCATTATTTTGTCTCTCCCACTTCCCTAAGCCTTAACAATCAAACTGCATTCTCCTTTTTGATATTTTTCAGCTTAGGAGGAATTAGATTCTTTTTTGTGGCCTCATAATTTTGAATTTCAATGCTCAGACAAGTGGCAATGTTATGGTCGCTCATGGTACTAATTTTATGGCCTCTATGGGCAGGCAAAAGTTGTGCCACATCTCAGTCTCTTATACAAGTCTAAATAGCCCTAGCCAACATCTCAACCGGTGTACCCTATGCACATGTCTATTCATTTGTGATCTCTCTTTCCGTTTTCAGTGAACAATCTTTTAGCCACATTCATGTTCTGCTTCTGCTCATACTTTATTAGCCATGTTTTTGCCCCATAAGACATCATTGGCTTGTTGTGGGTTTGACTAGATTCACCTTAAAGTTTAGATGGCATCTGTGATCCCTGAAGACTCTTCAAAAGTGCTTCATTACACTCTTTCTTCTCAAATACTATAGATAACATTTCTGGTATGCACTTAATTTTTTTTGGAAAATGACTGAGAATTCTAAAACCTTTATGGGTATAACACATTTCCAATTCAAATGCCAGTTTTCTTTCTTTGCTACGTTGATTCAACTTATTTTCTCTCTTAGACTTTTAGCTTATCTTCATCCACAACCCAACCACCACACCCAACCCCACCCCCCCCTCCGGGGCATCAGCAGTATAATGTCAAGAGAACCATACAGTAAGAAACCCATCTTGAATGTGTTTCTTGAGCTCAACTGCTAATAAAACTCAGAAGAGAGGGCTTTCAAATTTTTGGTGCAATCCTATTGCTATTAACAAGATTACAGTTTTTCTGTTTCTGTCTTTTGTTCTTTCCCATTGTGCACTTATCATATAGCTTGAATGCATGGATAAAATAATAGTCTTTCGTCCACTCTTTGTAAAGTATCTGTAGACACTATTTTATTGGAAGCCCTAGATGTCCCCTCCACGACCTAGATCAATACAAGTGGCTCTCATTGGGTTGTGCAGTTTATTTTCTTTTGGCCTTCTTCTCTTTGGTTGTTCTAAAATCTGACCCTTGATATTTTACAGGCTGTACTAGAGACTGTAGCAAAAATCACTCATGAGAAGACAAAGAAGAATGATACTGGAGAGTCAAAGTAAGTAAATATGCAAAGAAATAGAACCTTTTAGTATGGATGTGCTTATATAAATTCATTACCTCGAGCAATAATTTTTTTTGTGTTTCTCTTTTGACAGCGTTACCAAATCTTTTCAGTTCCAAGATGTTTTCTCCCTTGAGAATGAAGATTCTGATGAATCTACAACCTTGATTGACAACAAGGTTAGCATAGAGTTAATTATGAGTGCTGGAGGAGAAATTTAAGGTGCAATGGCTTGTCTTATTGGATTTTGTCTATCATAGTTAATTGTGCGTTCACTAATGCAGGACAATGAGTTTGTGATGTCAAACAAAAAATCCAAGTATCCTGTCCTTCAAGTTGATTTAAGGTCATTTTCTGATATGTCTCTCTGATTTACTAAGGACAATTATATGGGTATTTATTTTTTTAAGTATGAGATTTTACTATGTAGGATTCAATACAAACATTCAAAACTCTTTATCTTCTGTCAGTTTGATCATTCTTTTGAATGCTTCAACAATGTGATATTAAAACTCTGCAGATTAATTTCAGACTTAGTGGTGATCATCGTTTCTGCAGCCATTGGTGGAATAATCAGTTCCTGCCTGGGACAGCCAGTGAGTACCTGAAGATACAATAGGACACAACATTTTCAGTGTTCATCCATGTATGCATCAACTCTAATATGCATGTGGAACTGACTGACTGATGGTTTTTGTTGGATCTAGGTGATTGTTGGCTATCTTCTTGCCGGTTCAATCATTGGACCTGGGGGTCTCAAGTGCGTACATGAAATGGTTCAGGTAGACACTTCAGCTTGCTCAATGTGCAGGTCAATGGAAGCCAGATACCATTTACCATGCCTATACATTTTGTGCCTATTAGAGATTATAGTCTTATGACTAGTGGCTATATTTGGAAAGCTTGTTTGTATCTGGATTTAGTGTTTTCTGTGTTTGTAAGGACATAATAGTACAACTACATTACTATCTCTAAGTCCAAGGTGTAGGGTTCAGACCTTAATCTCAACTTACTTATTGAAGAAAGTACGAGGGTTCAGACCTTAATCCCAACTTACTTATCAAAGAAAGTATGTCTATGTATGATATGTAGCCAATATTCCTTTTGTTTGCATGGGAGTGATCAGAACTGAATATTGTAGGACACAATGTGGTTTGAAGTAGGCACTCCTATTATGATGACTACAATAGAATGGATTTTATTTTCCTAGAAAATGCAAAAGACATCAACAGAACCTCATTTTTCTTCTTAATCTCTTATCCATTTCCTTTCATGATCTTCATAGTTTTATTTAAATAAGTTATTTTCTCAGTATCTAACAAGTGTTATTTGGTCTTAACGATTATCTTGATCTACGCATGGATGCTCTATGTCTTTCTTGATCATTGTAACCCCTTCCCAATCACCACTCCAACCCCCCGCCCTTTCTTGAGATGTATTACATCTACAAATATGCTATCTGACTTCAACAGGTGGAAACAGTGGCCCAGTTTGGTGTTGTCTTCCTTCTTTTTGCTTTGGGACTGGAATTTTCTTTGACCAAGGTACTATAGCAAATCCCATCCAGAAGTGCTATGAAATTCCATCTAAATTTCCTTCTTGTTGACATTAATTGACTCTCTGTCAATGCAGTTAAAAGCTGTAGGGCCTGTCGCTGTTCTTGGGGGGCTGCTTCAAATTGCAATTTTTATGTTTTTATGTGGCATAAGTTCTATGGTATTGTATCTGTACTTGATAGGTGTTCATCTGGTGTTTGGAGTTGATCTTCCCAGTGGATCCAGCCAATCAAATCCTAATATTATCTGTATTCTTGCAGCTATGCGGTGGCAAGCTAACTGAAGGTGTATTTGTTGGTGCATTCTTGTCGATGTCATCAACTGCTGTGGTATTTATCATGTCATGCATTCTCTTCATGGAATTATTGGTCTTTTCTTTCCACTATTAGTCAGTATCAGTTTGTCACTTATGGGTTTTAAAAATCAAGGTGGTCAAATTTCTGGTGGAGCGCAATAGCAGCAATGCTCTTCATGGTCAGGTTACAATTGGCACCCTTATCTTTCAGGTACTCACTGAATCTGTATTGTGTTTCAATAAGGAGACATATAGGCGTTTCTCTGTAGGGTTGGTGATTGTCTTTTGCATCAGGATTGTGCTGTGGGTTTACTATTTGCGTTGCTGCCAGTTTTGGGTGGGAATAGTGGCCTCCTTCAAGGAATGATTTCCATGGGAAAATTGTGAGTTGTCTTTTCTCCTTTCATTATACTTTGAGCTATATGCTCCATTTTACATTATTTTGAACTTTTTAAATAATTTCCCTGTCACAGATTGGATAACAGTACATATATATATATATATTTTTGGGTAAATGAGATAATAGTATTAACTCAAAATGTACATAAGGGGTGTACAAAACAAAGAAGAGAAACTCCAACCTCTATTCAAATCTAGTATCAAAAAAACAAAAGGATACTAAAACTGAATAGGGGTAAACTAAACCTTATGTGATAATTACAAAATATACATAGGAATAGTTCTAAAGAACGCCTCAATACTTCTAGTAGTAGCATTCACTCTTCTTTCGTTCCTTTCTTTCCAAATGTAGTAACAGGTTGCAACTATAGCTTTGCATTGACAACTTGTGAAAGTAGAACACTTGCTTGGATGCAAAAAATCCTGCATCTTATTAGCTTTAGAAGGCTCGTTGTTCCTCCAACTTAAGGCATTTTCAATAGCCATCTAGAGGCCAATAGTATACGCACACTAAAAAAAAAGGTAATCATGGTTTTCCTTTGCCTCTTGGCACAAAAAACATATGTTTACTGGAATTAGACCTCATGCTGCTAGCTTGTCTTGGGTGGTTAATTTTTGTTGCACTATAATCCATAAAATTAAGGCATGTCTTGGCAAGGAATCTTTATTCTAGACTAAACATGCCTGAAACTTTCTTCCATTGCTGGTTTTTACCATATTGTAGGTGTTTTTAATGGATAAATTCTTGTTTTCCGCACTTATCCAAATCAATTTGTCTTTAACTTTTGAGTTAAGTCTAAGGTTCAACAAGTTTGCATGAATACTATTCTAGCAAATGTCCAAATCCAGTCATTGTTCCAAATGAAGGAACTAAGAAGGATGTCATTTGGATAGCTGTACAAGATTTGACTCTACGTATCAATCCATTCCACTAGGAGGCATCGAGGGTACCAATTGCCGTGCCAAAACCTGATAAGGTTGCTATTCTTAACCTTCCATTTTAGAAGGTTTGTAGCTAGAGCGTGTGATTGGAGGATTTTCCTCTACATCCAAGTAGCGTTAGCTAGTGTTTTAACATACCGAAAACTTCTTCCTTTGAGCAACTCATTCCTCACTTGCAAAGTGTAGCACCTTTGTTTTCACAAATATTCCAAACATGTCTTAATTGTGCAACTTTATTTGAAAGCTTTATGTCTATAAAGTCTAGACTGTCCTTAGATTTTGGTTTACACATGTCCTTTCATTTAATCTTAGCTTTTGCTCTTGAATCATCTTTCTCATTCCAGAGAAAAACCTCTTAAGCATGCTTTTAATCTGATTTAAGACTGATGTAGGTAAAATAAAGATCATTGCCTAATATACTTGGCATGAGAAGAGAACATTTTTGATGAGTTGTACTCTACCAACATAGGAAAGAAATTTAGATGACCAATTTCTTATCCTCGCCGAAATCTTGTCAATGAGTGAGCAACAATTTGATTTTTTCAAACTTGTGGATGATAGAGGAACCCCTAGATATCTAATAGGAAGAGATCCTTCCTCAAAACCCATGAGAGAAATGATTTGCTTTTTTTGCTCATGTTTGATACCCCTAACAAAAATGTGACTCTTTAAGTTATTAGCATGCAAACTGGACAGCAATTGAAATTTTTCAAGACCTTTTTTGATGAGCTGCATCGTGTTTAAGTCCCTTTTAGAAAAAATTAAAATGCCATCAGCAAAGCACAAGTAGTTAAGCTTTGTCTTTTTGCACCTCCAACAGTAAAGAGAGTCCTCCCTTTCTCCTATTTCCTGCATAGTGCAAGAAAAATTTTCCATTACAAGCACAAAGAGATATATAGGGAGATAGGATCACCTTGTCTCAAGCCTTGCGAAGATTTGAAATACCCTCCTCGTGCTCTATCTATATTAATGGAAAACTTCGGTGACGTGATACAAGCCATTGTCTATTCTATGAATTTATCTGGAAACCTCATCACTTTGAGAACCTTCTCTATGAAACACCACCTAATGTTATCATGAGTTTTAGATAGGTTCACTTTTAAAGTACATCTAGCTCCTTTATTTTCGTTGTGGTAGCCTCTAACAAGTTCGTGTGCTGTCAAAATGTTGTTGACAATCCTTCTTCCTTTAATAAACTGACTATGCTTTGCTTGCAAGATAGTGCAAGGTGGACTCGAGCTCATCTACCAACAACTTGGAAATACACTTGTATAAGGTGTTGCAACAAGCTATAGGTTGGAAGTCAGTAAAAGAAGATGGATTCTCTTTTTTCGGTACTAAGGTCAAATAAGTAGAATTAGCTTCACTTGGAAGTTTTCATGATGCAAGAAAGTTTTTCACAGCCAAGCATACTTCTTCCCCCACTATCTCCTAAGTTGCCTTAAAAAAATTTTCACCAAAGCCATCGGGTCCGGGTGCTTTATCTCTCGCCATAGCCCACATGACCCCTTTAATTTCCTTGTTAGAGATGGGTCGGGTAAGCAAATCTGCTGAAGCGGCAGAAAGTCTTCGGGAGATCAACAAATTTAACCTATCTTCATTCACTGTGTGCTTGGACTGATCAAATAGGAGCAAAGAGAAAAAATCCACAGCCATGGATTTCACTTCAACAATCGAATCTACCTGTCTGTTGTTACTGTCTTTAATGGAGAAAAGACAATCTCTATAGTGTTTTTGCTTGAGCTGGCTGAAGAAAAACTTATTATTTCTATCTCTAAGTTTAATCTAAGTTGCTCTAGATTTTTGATGAAGAAAGGATTCTTCTATCAGATACCAGTGATAAAAATTGGCTATGCAAGTCTTTTCCTTGTTCCAATTTGCAATATCAGCGTGTCGCTTGTTGAAATGTTGGATTGCATCAAGGTCAACTTTGACATTCTTCACTAAGGTTGAGATATTAGAGAATTCCTGAGCATTCAACAGCTGCAGTCTTGCCTTAAGGAGCTTTAATTTCCTGTAAACACTAAACATGGGGGAACCGCACAATTGGGTGGACCAAACCTTTTTAACAATGTTCATAAACTCCAGATGTTCTTTCCAAAAGTAAAAAAAATTTGAAGAAAGATTTCCTATTTTGAGCATGGATACCAGGAAATGGAACCAAGATAGGAGAATGGTCAGAGATACCTGCAGGGTAAATGTGTGCATCAACATGCTGGAAGGATTCCATCCAAAGTGAGTTCACAGGCGCCCTGTCGAGCCTATGGAGGATGGGATTCGAGGGGCAGCGATTAGACCGGGTGTGAAGAGGGCCCATGCATCTCATATACTCCATCTCTAGATTGTAGCAAATCTTATTGAATCTTTGCATGCCAAGAGTGGTAGTTTCCAAACCACCTACTTTATCCTCCAAACTTCTACATTCATTGAAATTACCAATGATAAGCCAAGGCTTATCAATGTGAGATTTCATATTGAGTAAGTCACCCCACAACTCTTCACTTTCATTTTTGCTATTTTTGGCATATACAAAAGTGATATATGGTGAGATGTTATGCTGCAAATGATAGCACCAGCAATGTAGAAGCTGTGGTGTAGCTGCTTCAACTCTCATTGTCCAAAATTTTGGTCTCCAAGCTACCCACAGCCATTCTTTAAACTGAGAGTCAACATTCCAGTTATGGAAAGTGCGATTTCTAACAGAAGTGAAATTTTGCTTTCTAACTTTTGCTTCCAAGATTTCAAAAAAAGTAATATTTTGTTCACTATACAATCTTTTCAAGGCTCTACTCTTTATGGGGCCATTCACCCTTCGCGACAGCTTTTTCAGAGGCTAGACCATCTCTTTTTTCCAACACCACCATAGGACTAAAAACCACTCTCTTCCTCATAGGTTTGGCCGAAGAGGAACTACTAGAAGATGCGGACCCTTGGCCATCCTTTTTCGCTTTTCTCTTGACCGGCAGGGAGGAGGTTGGTCGCTCTTTACCCGTAACTTCCGAGCCAACAACAAGACCGGGGGACTTCTTGTTCCTTCTGGAAAACACCCGCATGGTGACACACACGACGCAAGCAAAAGACCAACCAACCGTACCTAGAAAGAACACTGACAAGAAAAGGAAACGGACAAAGGAAACCTAGAAAACAACAGTAGGATGGAGAAGGAAGAAAGCAACTAAAATAAACTAAACAGAGAGAAGAACTAAAGAAAAGACCCTAAAAACACTAAGACGACAGGGGCGAGGGTTTGTAAAGGGGAAGCAAATCGGGTGGAGAAGAGAAGGATGAGGACACGAGAGAGAGGGAGGGGGAAGGAGGGAGAGAGAGAGAGAGGGAGCGAAGAGGGAGAACGAGAAGGAAGGAAAGGTTAGGAGGGCTTTAGAGAGAAGGGAGAGGATTTTCTCTCTCTGGCCATTTTAGACAGGCTGTTCTTGTTCCAGTCTAAGCTTAAACTTTTAGATTAGATAATCATGAAGTTAAACTCAACAGTCTAACACGTTTAATTTTTTGAATCAGTGGCAAGCATGTTTTTAGTATAGTTGCTTTAATGATTCTCATGAGCATTGGCCTGGATGTTATGAGCTAATCTCTAAACTGTGTTTAATTTTATATTCAGGCTTCTGGTCTTATCCGTATATCTTGCAGTTGCATCTGTTTTATCCTGGTCATTTGTGCCTCGCTTTCTGAAGCTCATGATACAATTATCATCCCAAGTGGGTATTCGGAGATAATACTCATTCTACTGCTCTCTCTATTAAGTTTAATCAAGTTACAAATTCAATTCTAATCCTTTCATTTATTTATTTTTTCAGACCAATGAACTTTATCAACTCGCCACTGTTGCTTTCTGCCTATTATCTGCATGGGTAAGTTGCTATGTCATAGTCAAAGTAAATTTAGTTAATTTACTTGAGATAATGAGTATCCAGTTACCTCAGTCTTATTGTTTTTGCAAACAACTGTCAAGTTCTGGTACTACAATTTTGGGTATAATTGATCTCATTTTGTGATTAACTTTTCAAAGAAGGTGGTCAAAGTGATCTATTAAGGGAATGCAGAAAGGATGTATGCTGCCGCATTGAAAATGATTACGGGCTCAAAGTGGAGATTTTAGAGATTTTTAGTAAACCATGCATGGGAATTCTGTTAGTGGAATTCTGAAAATGGATACTATCAGTTGCAATACTTGCTTTAGGTGATAACCACACCTCTTGAGATCCTGATGCCTGAGTTTTGGGTAATGGGATCCTTTTAGGATATGCATGGCTTTCTGGTTATCCACTTTCTTGTTGGTACCTTACATATATAAGTCAAACTTACAGGGTTCCATTTTGAGGTCTCTGAAATTTATTTGCATTCTTTTTAGTTATGGCTTTGCTCTGACTCGAATTAATGATATTTGTGCAAACTCTACATGCTCTTTATGAGTATAATGTGAATGAATTTGCCAAACCAGAATTATTCTAATCCTGTCAGAGGTAAAGAATATTCCCTTGGGATAAAAAATTAAGGTAAAGAATATTTTCTTTAAATTGTTAAGTTAGAGGACTGGGTAGTTAAATAATGTTGTCTGTCTCATGAACTTTTGATTTTGAAATGTTATTTGGAATGCTCATAATTTTAGTTTTTTACTTCCTGATACAGATGATATTTTGTTTACTTTATCGATATAGCATTTTCCTGTAGATAGGAGGCTGTATGATTTTTGACTAATCAGACTGTATTTATAAATGAATATCTCCTCTTTCAATAATTAAAGTCATAATATCCAATATGCAAGCTTTTTTAATTCACCTCATTCTGCTGATATCTTTCAATTCTGATGGTGTTGCTTTAATATTCTCAGTGCAGTGATAAGCTGGGACTTAGCCTTGAACTGGGATCCTTCGTGGCTGGAGTGATGATATCTACTACTGACTTTGCACAACATACTCTGGACCAGGTATTTTTTTTCTGATATTGACATTTTCCTTTAAGACAAGTTGATTATTTAGGTCGGCTGTTAATAGGGAATTCTGATTTTTTTCCTGCGAAATACTTGTGATCAGCAATGTTGTTCTAATTTCCTAAAAGAGAAAAAAGGATGCTCTTCTAGATGTTGTATGAATTCTTTATCAATGTTCTGTCGCGTGGAAGTAGATGTTCTAATTACTCTCCTTTGAGTCTCGCATTTTTGCTTAGCACTTCTTCTGCTTTAACTTTTGGTGATGAAAGTACAATGATTAGTACCTTATTTTGTTTTTTTCTGCGTCCAAATGTAAATGATTTCAATTATTCTATCTCGGTTGTTCATTCAATGGATTGTTCACGCTAGCAATTAGTTTGGAGTCTTGAATACATTTTTTTCCCTCCTATCTAGCCTATCATTTCCAATTTGTCTTTATATTTTTCTATTACTTTTCACATGGTAGGTGGAACCTATAAGAAACCTTTTTGCTGCCCTATTCCTCTCTAGCATTGGAATGCTCATCAATGTACATTTCTTGTGGAATCATGTGGATATTCTTCTTGCATCTGTTATGCTGGTTATTATTATTAAGACAGCAGTCGCAGCTATTGTGACTAAGGCCTTTGGATACAACATCAGGACATCATTTCTTGTAAGTCATCCTGCTTTTCTTACTCATTTATGTTCTTGGTTACACTAGCAGTTCATTTTATTCATTAGCATGCTTATTTGCACATATCAGGTTGGAGTATTGCTTGCTCAAATTGGAGAATTTGCATTTGTACTTTTGAGTCGTGCTTCAAATCTTAATCTTGTTGAGGTCTCTCTCTCTCTCTCTATATATATATATGTATGTATGTATGTATGTATATAATCTCTGTGCATGTGTGTGTGTGAAGATGTAGGATTATGCTGACGCTGTTTATTTCATTATTTTGATTATGAAATATTCATTTTTCTTTGACTTGAAGATGCACTTCTAGTGTACTTTCTATCTTCTCTTCAGCAGTTGAAAATCATCCAACCTTGATGTTTGGGTTCGTGTTAAAATAAATAGCATAAAAGTAAACTGTTGTCACATTGGATAATGGTTGAATCCAAGGAAAACCACCAAATTTCTTTTGGGTTCCTTGCACTTATTCTTATCGGCTCGACGTATACTTATTTTTGTCAGAATTCTTACAAGTCCAAGAGAACATTGAAGTCGAGGCTAGACTATCATATTTAAGTTGGACTTGGTGTTCCAGCTTTAAGCCTTGTATGCCTTTTGAGATAAAGGTATATGGATTCAGCTTTATGGAAGATGGAAAAGCAAATGGAGTTGGCACTCATTGGATATGGAGGATTGTTAGAGATATTCTAATTCTAGAATATTTAGAATAGACAAATAAATCAGATTATCTTGTTTCTAGAGTTATTTTTGTTATATTTGACCAAAAAAGAAAAAAAAAGGAGGTATTGTTATAGGTTACTATGAATAAGCTACTTTAGAATAAGCCAAGTCACTTTGTAATTTGTTGTTCAGTAGTTAAAGAGATTGCAGGGTTCTCTTTTTATGGGTACCAAAGCCCTAATCACCATAGTTTGGCCAAGAAAGGTTGAAAGGTAAACAAAGACAAATTTGCTAACAATGTTTCCATGTACCCGGGCCCATGACAAGGATTGATGACATAGATGAAAGCTGAGGTAGCCTCATGTGATCAAACGTTGACTAGAAAAGAGCTTAGATGGTCTTATGTGTTGGCAAATGACTACTATATTTTAAAATATTTAAGGAAAGAAAAGTCATTTTCTGTGGATCTGCATACTTTGCTGCTAATATCCAGTAAAATGAGATGAAACTGATGATATAAATCTTTCAATTGAAGCGCTGAATCTGAATGTTATAGAATTGGGTTGATTTTCTGCCTCTTTTACCTATGGTTAAATGGGGTGTTGGGCTCGTTAGAGAGAACTCAACAATCTCCTAATTTAGGGAAAAAATCAGGTCTATTCTTTAATTGCTTTTTCTGCAATATATGGTTATTACACTTGGCACTTAACTATAATTCCTTATTTTTCCCTCTAACTTCCATATGACCAGAAACTACCCTACCGAAATTGACACAACTGCTCTAATCTGCCTTGTTGGCTTATTGGACATCAAATGGTCCATGCGAACCTCCAAACCTGACACCAAACTAGACCATACAACACATGCAAACCATCAGTACAACACATACAAACATACTATAATCTGGACAGACAACTTTTAAAACACTGGTACTACACACACCAATACATGTAACAGAAACTATAGGGCGTGTCATTAAGGGCTTCTTTTCTTTCTCCACTCATACACACGAACCCCTTGGCCAGCATGTGGGCATAACACTGAAGTCAAAATAACTTCGTTATTTTCAGGAGGAACTTTGAGAAGTTGAGTGTCATCTTGAAGCAATCCTTGCTTGTGAAACCCTGCTAGCTAATTTTCCTGTTTTACAATTGTTGCATTTATGGTCTAGGGAGTGTACTTTCTTTTTGGTAGTTGCAAGTTAGAACCAGTGTTCTGCCCTAGGAAAAACAACAGAGAAGTTCCTCCTCCCCTTCCTTTCCCTCCTGTCTCGACGAGGACTTGACAGTGACAAATTAATGCCTTTGCCTGCATAACAATTCAAATATAACATGTTTTCAGAGTTTAGTTACTTATTAATAGTTTTTATTTCTTGATTTTTGGCTTTATTTTGCCTCTTAATATAGGGAAAGATGTATCTTCTTCTTCTTGGGACAACAGCCTTTAGTCTGGTAAGTGCATTGACATAATTGTGATGTACAACTAGCCGCATCTCTTGTTTTAGCTATTTATTGGTTTATCCTACAGGTCACAACCCCTCTCCTATTCAAGTTGATACCTGCTATCATGAATTTGGGTGTACTCATGCATTGGTTCCCTGGAGAAAGTAGTCCACAGAATGAGGTCTCTCTCTCTCTATGCCTATATGTTTGTCCATTCATATATAATCCTTTGCAGATAGTAATGGATACCAGTAGTCTCTTAAGAAATGTAAATGTTTTGTCTATACCACATACTGCCAGGGAATGTTTACCAATTTGATTTACTCTGTGAACAGTATTTGAGCAAGTTGTTTTGTGCATCTGTTAGTTGCTGTACTTGGCAAATTTTACATACTTTTTATGGGAAGTTTGGCAAAAAAATGCCAAACAGAGTATCTGATATACAACTCATTCTATGTGTGTGTGCACTCTTTGTGCAAGTTTTTGTGTGGGTGAGTTCATGGTTTGCTGGTCCATGCATGCATAGTCCCTTTGCACTATTAGCAGTGGATACCGTTAGTTGATGGAATATTTTTTTAAGATATTTAAAACGTTTGTTATACCAGATACTGCTGGGGAATGTTGATAGCAATTTGATTTGACTCTGCAACTGCAAACAGTATTTCAGCAAGTTGTTTGGTGCATCTGTTTGTTGCTTTTCTTAGAAAATTTTACGCATATTCTGTGTGAATTTTGGCCCCAAAAGAAAAATAAAAGGGTCAACTTGAGTGTACATCTCAATTAGGTGTTGATAGTGGAAACAGGAGAGTGAATTGCTATGAAATTTGTTTTCCTTCACAGCCAAAACAATCATATGAGCACTTTAATGAAACATATCAAATGTAAGCCCTTCAAATTTCGCTCAACATCCAATTTGGTTCCTGAACTATTTGTACAATTAAGACCCTATACTTATGATTAAAAATTTCTGACAGTATACTACCATTCAATCATTATAATTCGACAATATGACATGGGGCATGAAGAAAGCTGAAAGGACACCTTTATTGGCACATCCTCAATCCATGTTGGCAAAAAGTGCCGTATCAGTAATATTTTTTATGGCACACTTTCAATTTTCCTAGTATGGATTAAGATTCTGTTAATTGTATAATACACAATTATTCCACAAAAAAAAAAAAAAAAAGTGTAAAGAAGAATGTCAAATTGCACAAAGTTGAAAGTATTGGGGCTCAAAAACAAAATGACAATTTAGATTGAATTGCTTGATGTGAAAAGATTCAGGGCCTTAATTACACATGCTATGAACTATTGCAATGTTGTTTCTGGACTGTACTAGTTTTCAATTTGCTTCTTAATTCTTATCCATGATCAATGAGTAATGTCTAAGTTTTATCAGTAACTTCAATTTCTTTTACAGGAGAAGGTTTCGATTCTTTTACAGGAGAAAGTTTCGACGAGAGTAGCGTAAGCACTTGTCAGAATGAGGTATCTCTCTCTCTCTCTGTTTTTTTTTTTTTTTTTTTGTGTGTGCGCGTGTGTGTGTGCATGCACACTTGTGCATGTACTTATGGTTGCATTGGTCCATGTATGGATGTTGCCTGCACAGATATTAGCAGTTGGATATTGTAGATATCATATTATTGAAATTATTTTAATAAATTTAAATGCATTTTTAATACCTCATACTAGCTGGGTACTTCAAAAAACGGCATTTGAGCAGTTGTTTGGTGCAGTGGGTCATTTTTCAAAGTGGTTTAATGGTAAGTTTTTGCAGAAATGCTAAATTGGGTATGTGGGTGCAACTCATTAGGCCAGGAATGGGTAGACGAGAGAAGATTGCGAACCTGAACTTTTGGTACTTTCAAGTTTGAATAACTCCACCTGTTTACTACTTTTTATTTATTTGTTCATTCTTTTGCTAATTACACCTACATACCACTTGGTTCTAAATTGACATTATATATGTATATATAAAAAGGGCATTAAGAATATTGAACTGGTGTTGTAAACAACAGATTCTCATCCATCCAGCAAAAAGTTTCACATTAGTTCTTTTTTCAATATGTTGTCCTTGTAAACTTTATTAATTCATTTGTGATGCCATTTTTATTATAGATATAAAATAGGAAGATTGAATTGTAAAATATTGAAATTTTACAAAAACCAGAGTTCGAGCTTCGAGGTGCATGATACCTGGAGTTATGTGGCATCTGTGTTCGTTGTTAAACATTTCCTAAGTTGAGATATTAATAGTCAGGTTTAGTCTATCTCATATTGTTGCAAAGGAAAAAGTTAACAGGTACCTTGGTGACCCTTGTTTAGGGTCAAAGAAAGAACTTGCTAAAAACTTCTACCTAGTGCACAAAAGAAACCCATCTTGTTGATCATGCGTCAGTTTATTTTCATCTTGACAACTACCTTTTCTGTCTTCCTTTGGACACTGATCTGCTTGTTGCTGTTATGACTAGTAGCATATCTGTCTTATGTAAAAGCCGAAACTTGTAGATATGTTGTGTACTATTATATCAATTGTAATTCTATGAGTTTTTGTCCTTTTAATAGTTATGGATGATTGAGGCAGTTTTTTGGACATTTATTAGTAATGCATGGAAAGTAGAATTTATTCTGTTAAGAAACTCTTGCCTGAGTACCTGATAGAAACATAATGCAAATCATTTAATCATCGGTTAAATAAACCTTGTTCTTCATATGTATCCTGATTAATCACTTTCTTGTCTTGCATTATTGTTTGATGACGGTGCTAATGTTTGACTTTGATGTTGTTAATTCACAATAATTTGAACGACACATAAATTGCATCTACAAGTTAAATTTCTTTCACAGGAGGAGGCTTCGTCAAGAGGGACGTAGCACACCACAGTTATCTTGGTGGAGGGATCTGGTCTTGACACTATAGGGCAACCTTCAGTGAGATTTGAATTTTGGATATTTAAAAATCCAATTTTACAATCTGGTTTTATGTACATATGTGATTAGGTGGGCATGATTATATTCTTTGTGTGGCAAATGTACATAGGTTTAGGGAGGAGAGGGGATCAAATTTTTTCTGGGTCATCGATAGTGAGATGGCCTTCCAAGAAAAAAAAAAAAGGGTTTCTCCATTTACTGCTGACGGGGAGGAAATATACGAGAAAGTAAAGAGTCAAAAGCTTAAGCATCGATATTGTTTTTTGCTTGTGCTTATTGCTTCTGGTCTCTTTACATTCATAATTCTTCTGTAATGCTACTTTTACTGGCTTAACTTATTCGTTTCAACTCTTCAGTCAAATTTTTGTTCTTCCTCGTCAGATAATTAGGTCCCAGTTCAAGAGAGGATAGACTTCTCCTTTTGTTGCATAGAACTACGTTCTCTCTCTACACTCATGGTTCTTTTGCATTTCTGAGGTTGTATATACATTTATTTATGTACTTATTCATTCATTTTGTTATTTTGGTATATATTCCAGAAGTTCAGAATCCTACATGCTGCAGTTTCAGCAAACAGGTGAAGGAGAATGTTAGGGTTCATTTTCATTTCGTGAGAAGGGCACGTTTGTCGTGGTTAGGTCTCTAATGTCATAATTCACATAAATTTAGGCATCATTAACCAATATTTCTTCCTAAAGTGTGATGTGACAATATTTATTATCTGAACTACAAGTCATGGATGGAAATTCACTAAAACATTCAACATACAAAATGGAAAGGGCAAGCCGTGAATAATAAAATGGAAGTTGTTCTTTCAACGAATTAATGATGCAAATTATCTTCTGACCACGTCATTCATTTGGACATTCTAGAAAAGGGATTAGGCGTGATTAGAATGTAGTCATTGTTCAAAATACATCGTAAGCTCGGACTACTTAGAGCTTATAGGGATACAGAAGTACTTTTGCTCTCTTTCCTGCAATGTCAATAATGTAATAATATAATTTTATACAGTACTATTGCGTGATGAAAAAGAAGTTATTCACTCTCCTTGCATTAGAACTATAACCCTTTTATAGTTTTAATTAATTCATTGCTTCTATTCTGCCCCTGTAATGGGAGTCGGCATCGGAGTGAAAAGCAAGGATGGGGTGAGAAGACCAAAGAGAGATGGGGTTTAAAAGGAAAGAATCAAGACCAAATTCATGAGTAAAAGCAAATAAGTAGGATTTTTATGTCAAGAATATAGGTCAAAAGTAAGTTGGGGGAACCTTTTAAAATAATACTAATAGGAAGAAAAGAAGTTTAAAAAACTATTTGAAGAGTTGCGAAATCATAAAGAGACATGTTTCTATGGAAGAGTAAGATGATAGAAGCATACTTGACTTAGCTTCTGAATTGTGATTTAGATGTAGGATAGTTTCAGATTTTGACAATGCTGAGGAATAGCTTCGGAGTCAATTAACAAAGGAAATTTTTATAAGAGAATTAAGCAGTATTCTATAATCGTTATGACAAAGGGTGTTTTACAATCCGAAAAATTAGGAAATAATTCTGAAGTAGTTATTTTATCTCTTTTCTGGTAGTTATTTTATTTCCTGATATGAGATGAACCCATCGGTTGATGATGGGTGACCATATCGCAGTTGTGTTGGATTGGAAATCAAAAGATTGCTAATTGAAAAGATGGCATTTTTATGGATTTTTGAAGCTAAATAAATAACGAAATATAAAAGGATAAAGACAAATCAATTTGATGCCACGATCTAATAGATCGAAATTGGGATTTTTGCTCAATCAAACAATAAGTCAATGGATGAAGGGTGTTTGATTAAAATTGCAATGATATGACACAATGCAATCCAACTAAGAAAAGTAGTTTGCCACAATCTATTAATATGGATTGGTAAGAATAAGATAATTTTGGTAGGAAATTCGTCTAACTAAACAAAAGATTTCATAATGACAAAATTGGCTAACTTTGTTATAATGAAAAAGAATATTTATATACTATTTATAGGAAACCTTAAGCTAATGATAAACTTGTAAATAAGATAACTTTTGAGAAAATAACATTAAATAAGTGGTATTGATAAGCTAAGGATACGAGCATGTACATGCAATAGCTATTATGTACATCTACATAGGTTAGGTACATAGGCATGTATGCCCTTGTATTTCTCAAGCCAGATCTCTACACTCAACACAGGTGTGTTCTCTTGTATGTTGGTTGTACTCTTCAACATACAAGTGTTTCCCTATCTATAGAGACGTGTTATTTGTGATAAATTTTGTAATTTATATATTTATTTATTTGCATTGTAAATTTTCTTTATTTATTAGTTACCCGTTGTTAACCCTAAATATACTCTATTTAAGAGCTTATAAACAATAATGTAACATACTCTTTTGTTATTAAAATGTTTTCGTGAGACTTTTCTCAACTACTAGTATCATCAATCTAAGCTATAGATTGTGGCGAGAACCCTATCGTTTTACTCATCTATGCATCATATCGCATGTGTGATTTGAAAATCTCGTTTTTATAGTTCTTGATTCATATCAAATTATCTCATGGATCAATTGCTTTCTAAACCTGTTAGTCATGTCATTTTTGAAAACTGATCAAAACTAGCTTGAACATTAAATTACTGTGTAACATATAATTCAATACCCATCCATATCCTTTATGTTTTTCCGTTTACATACTTATAGAGAAACCCCTAAAATATTTTGTTTCCTTTATTTTAAATACCAAGCCTACAAAAATCGGATCTTTTAATATGTTGCCTAACACCAATAGATGTTTAGATTTGACTACAAGATAAAGGGCACATAATTTCCTTTTAGATAGTTATTTACTTTTCCAACTGCCTTAGTATAAATATACAACCTCACGAGGAAGGTTATATATCTTTTGAATTGAAATTATTATTGATTTCATTTTCTCTCAATTATTTTATTCTTATCAATTCTTAATGATTGTAGTGAATTGTTGTTGGTGAATTTTAGGATAAGGAAATAGTCTTATAAAAGAGAGTAAGATACTTGGTTATAATAATTGAATTTGCTACAAAAAGTTGAGAATGCAAGGATTAAGGTTGAGATGGAGTTGAGAAAGCTTAAGGAGAAACTTACTGTAGAGAAATTGGCACAAGACCTTGCTGCTGATGAAATCTCTAGCTTGAAGGCCAAAATGGAAGAACAGTAGAAAGAGTCCGAACGCCTGAAAGAGGAGTTGCAGAAGAAAAAGGAAGAGTAATAGGGCTTGGGTCAAACTATTTGCACGATGAGTGGCGATAAAGACAAGCTTAGGATGCAGATAAAGGAGTTAGAGACCAACAATTCGAACTTGCAGAGCTGTGTAGTCGAGTTGGAGGAGATTGTGAGGAGGGGGCCATCTGAGGCTCTCGATAAAGTCACTCCAAGTTGGTAATACAAGAAGCTTCTATGTAAAAAGTTGTTAGAGGGAGTTCAAGCGGCAAGAGAAAAGGTCTTGAAGCTTCATCCTAATTATGATCTCTTATGTCTCGACTTTGCTGATGTAGACAACAAAGTTAGTAATGCTGCTGAAAATGAAGCCTACAAGACGAGTGCCTAGAGTATCGATCAAAGTGATAATGAAGCTTAAGCCGAAGAAGTTGCCCGCTCTAAGAACCCAGTTGTTGAGGAAGCCTCAGCCAAAGATTTAAGAATCACTTTTGCTAAATCTGAGAATAGGCCATAAGACTTGTTGTATTGGCATATTGCATTCTCGTGTAATTAATAGTTGGAATATAATCAAGGTAATGCTGAGTACTTATGACTTTTTCACGTAACTACGCTTTTACGATTTGTACAGTTTATGCATGTTGCTTCGCGCACTCATTCGTCGGTTCGCAGACTCATTTGTTGGCATGCTTTAATCCACTCCATCTGTTTCTTGGCATGTTCTATTTCACATGCCTTGCTATCTTTCGGCTTGTTTCATTTCATAAACTTGTCACCATTAGGCAAGTTTTATTTCACATACCCATGTGTTTCTCGGCATATTTTATTTCCCGTACCTATTGTTTTTTGGCACGTTTTATTTCATACGCCTACGTTTATTAGAATGTTTTATTTCACACATCCATTGTTTTTAGGCTTATTTTATTTCACATGCCCATTGTTTTATACTGTCTGTTAATTGTTTAAGGTGTGGACTAGTTGCATTACTTAGCTGTATAGATAATTTGTATAGTTCTTTTATCGCGTTAGGCTAGAACCTGGATCAGTTTGTTTGCTGTGCAACCTAGAACTCGCTCATTTGGCAATTATAACCAAAACATAATGAGACTTCAAATATATAATTGTCATAAATAAGTTTTACAAGCATGTTGCTGTCGCCAAAAGAGTGATGATAGAAATTATCCGACATTAATTGAAATAAAATTTTAGATTATCAGTGTTCCAAGCTCAAGGAATGATAGATCCATCAAACTTTTCTAATCGATAGGCACCCTCGCCAACGACTTCCCGGATCTTGACAAGATTCTCCTAATTCATGCTGAGCTTCTCCTAATTTGCTTGCATGCCTATTGCTTCCATTTTATGACAAGCTAGATCTCTAGGTTGGAAAACCTTGTGCTTAACCTTCTGATTGTAGTATCTTGTTGCTCTATGCTAGTATACCACGACCCTGGCTTTTGCAACGTCTTTAATTTCCTCAATAGTGTCCAGATTCGTTGTCAATTCAACTTGATTAAGCATAACATCAAAATTATGTGTATGTAGATTAGGCAAGTTCAACTCAATTGACAGTACGGCTTCAGTATCGTATGTTAACTTAAATGATGTCTCTCCCATTGCGGTATTGTGAGTGGTTCTGTGTCTTCATAGGATGTTTGGTAATTCATCGGCCCATTCTCCCCTGACTTAATCCACTTTCCGTTTCAGGCTGTTCAGTATGATCTTGTTTATGGCTTCGACTTGTCTATTTGTTTAAAGGTATGCTACGGACGTATAGTTAAGCCGAATGCCGTGCCTTTCGCAAAATGTTCGGAACCTATTGTTGTCAAACTACGAGCCGTTATCTATAATTATCATGTAAGGTACTTCGAATCTTGATATGATGGCGTTGAAGACGAAAGCTTCTACTTTTTGCTCTATGATTTTTGCCATAGCCTCTTCTGTAACCCATTTGTTAAAGTAATCCACAGCGACAATGACGAATTGTCGTTGGGCAGTAAACTTAGGAAAGGGTCCGAGAATATCTAGTCTCTACTGGGTGAAAGGCCAAAGGTCGGTTGGGCTACATAATTGACTTATGAGTGCTTTACTTGGCAACTTATGCTTCTAGCATTAAGAACACTATTGGACAACATCCTTCGCATCTTTTTTCATAGTCGGCCAATGATAACCGAGTCATAGTGCTCGAATATATAGTGTTTGCACCTTCACATGATTGCAGCATATGTCATCATGAAGTTCAGATAATACCCTCTAGGCATCCCTTGAGAAAAGGCATCGAAGGTAGGGTTGAGATATGCCACGCTTGTACGGTTGACCATCAATTAGAGTGTAGTTCGCCGCTTGGTAAGCCAATCTTCGCGCCTCTTTTTTGTTGTCAGGGATAGTACCTTCTTTTAGATAATTCACTAGGGAATTTATCCACGATCCTTCTTTTGGGTAAAGAGCTAACTCACAACTCTGCGAGAGATTGGATAAGCTTTTATGTGGAAGAAATTCGAAAAAAAGTTTCTCGTTCAGCTCAGGGAATGCCATACTGGCCAACTTCAATAGCTTATCGGTAATAATATTCTTACTTCTCGGAATTTTGTGAATAGAGAAAGATAAGAATTCTTTTACGAGCGTTTGTACCACAAATAGGTACTTGCGCATCTCTTCTTCTCTTGCTGCATAACTTCCAATGACCTGATTTACCACCAATTAAGAATTAGAGAACACTTCAAGTTTCTCAGCACCAATTTTTTTTGCCAGTTTCAGTCCAGCGATTAGAGCTTCGTATTCTACTTCATTGTTTTTAGCTGGGAATCCAAATTTTAGAGTGTAATGAACTTTGACATTATAGGGACCTTTAGTGCTGTTTTGGGTTTATATTATACACCAAGGGCACTGAGCTCTAAGGCGTATTTCATCATCCTTCCTGAAGAGTCGAGTTGCTGCAATGCTTGTCGTAATGATTGATCGGTGAGGATAATAAACTGGTGAGATTTAAAGTACGGCTTCAACTTTTTTACTAAGAGAACTACAACCAATACAAATTTTTCTATCTTTGTGTATCGAAGCTCTAGCCCTTGTAGAACATGACTTACATAATAAACGAGTCGATACTTTTTATTATCAATTTGGACCAATATAGAGGAAAGTGCTTGGCAACTGACTGATAGATACAAGTATAAATTTTCTTTAGGAATGGGTGTCGAGAGTATCGGGGTGATGGAAGAAATTCCTTAAGCTCGTTGAAATCTTTTTCGCAATCTTTGATCTGGTTGAATTTTTGTGGATTTTTCAAAATTTTAAAGAATTTTGCGCACCTATCTACACTTTTCAACATGAATCTGTTGAGGGCAGCAATTCGCCCAGTGAGTTCTTGCATCTCTTTGACCATGCAAGGTGATTTCATATTCCTTATGCCTTCAATCTTTCTTAGATTGGCCTTGATGTCGCGTCGTATGACCATATACCTGAGAAATTTCCCTGATGTTGCACCAAAGATACACTTCTATAGGTTGGGTTTCATGCAATATCTCCACAATGTGGTAAACATCTCCTCCAGATCTATGAGATGCTAATTTTCTTTTATGCTCTTCACAATCATATCATTCACATATACTTTAACATTCTTATGTATCTAAGATTTGAACATCTTCGTTACTAATTTTTGAAATGTGGCACTAGCGTTCTTCATCCCAAAGGGCATCACTGTACAACCGTACATTCCAAAATTGATAGTGAAAGATGTATGGACTTCATCTACCTTGTCCATCCCGATTTGATTGTAACCAGAGAAAGCGTTCATAAAAGAAAGCAACGCATGTCTTGCGGTTGCATCTACCATTTGATTTATTTTTGGTAGTGGGAAACAATCCTTGGGACAGGCCTTATTGAGATCCGTGAAGTCTATACACATTCGCTACTTGCTATTAGACTTCTTGACTAGCACACAATTTGCTAGCCAAGTCGAATAAGGCTTTTCTCGGATGAATCCTACCTTCAATAATTTCTGAACCTCTTCTTTTATTGTCGCTTGTTTCTTTGGTGCAAAATGTCTTTTTTTTTGTTAGACCACCTTTACATTCAAGTCAATTTGGAGCTTGTGTACCATAACGTCTTTCGGAATACCCGGCATGTCTGATGGTAACCATGCGAACACGTTAGCAATGGCTTGCAGGAAGTAAATTAAACTTTGCCGGATATTTGTTGACATGGGTTTTCCTATCCTTGTTGTCTTCTCGGGATCATCTCCCAAAGGAATCTCCTATGTATCATTCTCGACATTCTCTATGCTAACTGACTTGCTTTCTAGGCAGGTCTTGACCTGAAACACTTCTTCTTGCCTTAAAGCCCTTATATATAAGGAGCATGCCAATTGCTAATCTCTTCTGCACACATTGACCCCCATGGGAGTGGAAAACTTAGCTTTTAGATGTGTCGTTGAAGGGACGATACTGAATAAATGTTGACATAGCCGTCTCATTGTCATGTTGTATAGGGATTAACATTTGACAACGAGAAAATCCATTTTGTCTTCTGTAACATGCTTGTCATCGCCGATCTGTATCAGTAAAGAGATAACTCCGGCTACTTAGATTGGTTGATTATTGAAAGCATAGAGGTTATACTTGTAAGACCGCAGATGCGCTTTGATCTTAGGCCTCATTTGATTGAAGGCATGCTGAAAAATTACATCGACTAAACTTCTTATGTCAAGAAGCTTGACCTTAAAGTTGGCGACTCTTGCATTGATGACATGTGCATCATCATACGGCTTCTGTATGCCCTCAAAATCCTTTTCCTCAAAGGATGTTGTCTTGTTAATCTTAACCTTTTTTTTCGTGAATATTAAAAATGTAATTCCTAGTGTTAACCGAGTTCGAAGAATTCGATTGACTTATACTGGGTTTGTTGACAATTGTATTGATTACTCCGTTGGGTGCTCTGTTGGTATTAACATCCCTTGCATCTCTTACAGCCATTGCCGGCCGAGTATTATTCTCGTGTTCCTCTCTTCTCCTTTGAGATGGTCTTTCGATTCTTTCGACAACATGCGCTAGAAATTTTCGCAGGTACTCGCGCTATATTGTATCTTCAATTGTATTTTTGAGTTGAATGCACTCATCCGTAATGTGACCCTTGTCGCAGTAGAAGTTACAGTACTTGTTTGAATTTCTTCTTGAGGGATTTCCTCGCATTCTTTCCGGCCATTGGAGGACACCTCCCTCCCTACAGACCTTTATCAAAATATTCGAGATTGGATGGTTGACAGGAGTTTGGGATGCGAATGTCAGGATCCTCGGTCTCTTCCTCTTAGCGTCTGAGCTGTTGTCGTTGTCCGTGCCAAGTATATTCTTAGCATTTTTCCATTTGTCTTTCTTTCCATCTCCTCTACTTTGATTAGCCTCTTGTCGTGCCTTTATGTTGTCTTCCTGTCAGATGTATGAGGTAGCTTTAGTCTTAAACTTAGCGAAAGTTTTTGGCTTGTTTATTGTGAGAGACTTGAAAAAGTTTCTGTGAGGCTTAACTCCGTCGATTACAGCGTTGAGGGCCACATTCATATCTAGTTCTAGGATTTGGACCATCTTGGCCATAAATCTGGCCAAATAGTCCTTATTTGACTCATCGGACCTTTGTTTGATGGTGTTCAGGATTGAAGAATCCTTAATAGGAAGTTTGCTAACAAGGAAGTGTTGAAGAAACACTTCTACTAATTCATTGAAACATGAGACGGTATTGGGCTTCAGGTGTTTGAACCATGTACCGGCTGCATTCCTCAAGGTTAAGGGAAAGGCTTGACAGGTCACAGCGTCACTTAAACCATGCTACTTGGCCAGTGTTCGGTAGTACTCCAAGTGGTTTTCAGGGTCCTTTGTCCCATCATATGTTTCGAATTGAGACAGCTTAATGTGCTAAGGTATTACCTCTTCTAAAATCTCTAGGACGAAAGGACTTTTCTGGATTTGGAACTGTTTGGTCGCTAAAACGGAGGCATTGACATGCGAGGGTCTTACATGATGCACGAGCTACGGTTGCTTGCCCTTATCAATCTTTTTGAAAGCAAGAGTTATAAGTTGTGTTGGAACCTCAGCTTACTTTTTTGGCAATTTAGGTGAATAAATAGAATCGTCAGTACTGTTGGCATCATGATTATCATGCTCTTTTTCCTAATTCAGGTGAAAAATTTTATGGAGAAGGTCAAGGATGTGTTCGTGTTTTTTGTTTAACGTAGAATTTTCTTTGGCTAAATTAAGACAGAGTTGCTTGAGTCGAGCCAATCGTTGTTCATCAGCATGCCGACTCCCTCTTTTAGGGTATTGGGAGGAAGTACTAGCACTTGTACTTCGTGTCATCCTAGTTCTAACCATGTAGTCGTATTTAGAGAAAAATAGACGGCGCCAAATGTTGTTGGTGAATTTTGGGGTAAGGAAAGAGTCTTGCAAAAGAGAGTAAGATACTTGTTACCAGGGCCAGTTTGGTACGGCAACTCTAATGCCTAACTTAGAATGATGATTTAGTATAGTAAAAATGTAAATAAGAAATGTCAGAGAGCTCTTATAAAGTTTTTTTTTTTTTTTTGTATTTATAAACGGTTGTTGTGTCTAAGGCAGTTGTCGAGGTAATTGTTAAGACACGTAGAGACCTCTTGACTTGACATCTCCCCTAATATGTAAGGATAGCAAGCAGTTGTAAAATAAACTATGCTAATGATAATTGCTCGTACAATAGATTTGAATTTAAACCAAGAGCGTTTCTTATACATGGCATAAGTATTGTGTATCTTCTACAGAGGACGAATGCTGAAAGAGTCGTTTACCCGACATCTTGGTTATCGAAAAGACGAGTATAAGTTGAGAGAAAACTAATACTTATTAATCTATTTTATAGATTGTACATACCTTTTTCTCTGTGATTTATGTGTCATATTGAGTTTCACAAATGAACTTGTTATTGAGTTATCCATGTGTTATATTGGATTATTTCTCTAATGCACTAATTGCATTATTAATTCTGAGTAGGACTAACAATTTGGGACATGACCTATGAACGTGAACATGACACAATACAATAATAAACGAATTTGTGTACAAAAAAAATGTATATGTATAATATCAAGATGTTATAAAGTTAATTAATGCTCAGATTTATTGTATTTAAGCAGACTTTACTTTAGTATACTTTTGTTGGATTGTAATTTTGTGTATAAAAAAAGATTATATCATTTTTATTTGCCTAAATGTTAATTTTGTGGTCATTAATTTCCTTATAAATTTATAAATTTAATTACAACTTTTTAATCGATAAATGAGTTCCATTCAAATAAGGAACATGTTTTTTAAACGGATCGAGATATGATTAAGGTTTTTATACATGATTAATAAATCAATCAATCATGGATTGCGGTTTTCAAGACACATTCTTGTTAGAAATGGACATGAGACATAATGAGTTAATATGAATTGCTAGCCCTCATAGTGAGTCATATTAATTGCTAATTCAATACACTCTACTTTTACAATTTAGGAGTTATATCAAATACTGAATCCATTGATTTTTTTTTTTTTTTGTTTTCATTCCTTACATTAATACTATGTTTGGAAAGAGAAGAGAAATTGACGAGAAAAGAAAGTAAGGGGGAAGAATTGAAAGGATGGAAAAGAATAAGGTATTTGATTTCTTTGTACTTGTTTGTTTGAAGGGGGGAAAGAAAAGGAAAGAAAATGAATTATTAGTAAGAAGACAAAAGTTATGTAGAATTAAGTTACAAAAGTATCCATAAAAGTTAATACTTTAATAAATTATTAGGGGTAAAATAGAAATTTGAATTATCTTTTTTGTATTCTTTTCGCTTTCTCTCCATATTGGAAGGGAATACATTTTGGTGGGACCCATGGAAATGTTTCCACCCTAATTCCATTCTATTCTTATTTTCCTTCTAAACAAACAATGGTAAAGAATTCAAATCCTCCTTAATTCCACTCCTCCAATTCTTTCCCTCCCCTTTCCTTTATTCTAAACATAATGTAAAAGAAAAACCATAAAGTTATTTCTTTGATCTTTTTAGCCCAAAAAACTCTATAAGGGAAAAATTGATTTTTAATCCAATTCTACGAAATCATTCCAATGTACTAATATAATATTTGATCTTCCGCATAAAAAATATGAACTTTGGTATGTAATCAACTTAGTTTAATTTATAGGTAAGGTACTAAAGTGGTAAATATTATACTATAATGTTAAGGATGTAATCGGGCCGAGTTTGACAATTTTAGTACCCATCTTATTACCTGTAGAGTATCCGAAACTGACCCAAAACCATCTCGATAAGCCTGTCAGGAAACCTAGAACTCATTTTCCTCTTCTTCTTCACCCCAACCCCCTTAACGATATTAAATTAAATTGCACAAATTAAATTGGTAATGCAAAGATTAGAAAAAACAAAGCATTGAAAGTTTATAGATACAGAGTAGTACTACGAATTAACAATGGAATGTTGAATTAAAAATTGCTTAGAATTTATTTCAACAAATAGAAAGTTTCTTATTCTTATTACAAGTAAATAAAACTTCTAAAATTATTGCTTAATCAAATTGTATTGCTTTTTTATCCCCAAAAAAATGCTTTTAGACTATGTAAACAAAAGAATAGCATACATTATAATGTAAATATTTTCACAATTATCATTCATATAATTTCACCTTATAATGAGGGGTAAAAATGCTTTCCTGTTGACAAAAAAAAAAAAGAAGATATAAATAAAAGAATTGACTCTATAGGCAAAATAAATATAATGTCCAAATATTAAAATATAGCAGAATCTCTATAATAATGTGAATGCAAAAGGATTAATATTTTGTTTTATTATATTAGATTTACTATAATTAAACATAATGATATCATGTGATATTTAATTAAAAACTTGAAATATAGGAACTTTTAGTTTTCTGACCGATAGTTTTTATTTCTTATAATATATAACATTTGAGTTACTTATTACTGAATAATGGATTTTTCAATGAGTTTTTTTAAAAAACCTAAAACTCGTTCCAAAATTCTATAAGATTTTCAAATATTTCCCATTACATGTCTTAAAACTTTATTAAGAAATATTTTATAGGGTTTTTATTGGATTGAATAGATTAGAAACCTTGTTATAACCTGCTAATTGCATCCTATATAATACTAGTAGCAGAGGGTACTAAGGTGGTAAAGATTATACTATAATGTTAGTGTCAGTTTTTTATGCATGCTTAGATTAGATATTGTACAAGGTTGAATTTAGGTCTTTAGGCTATATATCATTCGGTTTAGGTTTTTAAGGAAATAATTTTCTAGTTTTTTAATTGTATTTTATGTGGGAAAAGATTCACTATGAGTGAAATCCTTAATGGTAATTACCAAAAAAAAAAAAAATCCTTAGCGATAGATATGGACTAATAAAAATTAATTATAACTCACACTATTGATTATAAATTGGAAATGAATCTTTAAAGTATTTTAAGTAAAATTAAAAAAAAAAATTTATGATTTGATCACTCAAATATGATCACACAGTATAATTACTTTTAAATTTAATAAATAACTTCGGTTTATAATAAAATAATGTTTATTAATAATAAAATAAGCTATCGACTGCAACTTTTACGAAATTTGTCCACAACGTTATTTTTGCTATTCACAATTTCGTTTTTATAATTAGTGAGCATGATTTATTACAAATCAAGAGTAATTTATTATTTATTAAACTGAAAAGTAATCAAACGGTGATTTTTGAATATGAAATTATAGAAAACAAACTCTAAATAAAAAAATCAGTAGTTGAGAGATTGTTTAGGTTTCTCCGAATAGTACTCCCTAAATCTCAAATTTTTGTTTTTTTTTTTTTCAACACTGGTACGAAGGTTTGTGAAATTTCTAGACGTACAGCAGGTTTGACTAGGAACGAAATGACAGTCTTGCCCCTGGGTCTACGAACGAACAGATCCCAGACCTGCCAGCCACAGCCACAAAATCAAAAGGGACAGAAGGAAGGAATTCGATTCAATTTATGTACTTTTAGTTTCACATCGATCGTAACAACTCCGGTGTTTGGATTTTAGTGAAGGAAAATGGAGAAACTCCGGTGCCAGAGGATAGGTTGCAACGCCTTCTTCTACGTTGACGACAATCCAGAAGGTTCTTGCACCTATCACCCCTCGGTACAATTGCACTATCCCCTTTCCATCTATTCTTTCACTGTTTCCTTAATTTCTTCGAATTGCTGACTCTCTTTCTTTCTTGCATGCATTGGGTGCTTGTTGGTTACGTGATCCTTTCCATCACAAACAGGGTGTAAGTGATTGTGTATTAGCTTGCCTTTATTATTATTATTATTATTATTTTTTAAATCTGTGATTTGTGGATGGATGTTATGGAAAATAAGTTCATATAACTCTAAAAGGTTGTGCCTTTTTTCCTGTGCAGCCAATATTTCATGATGGGATGAAAGAGTGGAGTTGTTGTAAGAAAAGAAGTCATGATTTTAGTCTCTTCTTGGAGATTCCTGGGTATGTTGTTAATCACTTGTTCTCGAGCTATATTTTTGCTGTGGAGGAGGATGAACAATTTGCATTCTTAATTTCTTCGAAATTCGATAGACTGCATATGTTGCAATATATGCATGCTTCCCATTATATGCGTTGGCACAAGTTAAGAAAATCTTCACATTTTCATTGTCAATATCTAGTGTATGGAGATGTGAAGAAGTTCTTTCTTTTGGCTATTAACAATTGTCCATGGGCACTGATTAACACTGTATTTATGTTTGCGTAATGTGTTATTGTTATTGTGAAAATTGTAAATGCTTTATTGAGTAAACTGAACAAATGCCGTGTGACCTGTGAGGACAAAGCCCTTTCAATTGAGCATTTTTTATCTAGTCCTTACCATTTGGTTCAGAAGTCTGAGGTCAACACACTTGGCATTATAGCAGTGTTAGAATCCTGTTAATAAGTTCTCGTAGGCACTTATTAAGAGGTTGAAGGAAGTAACTTTTGTACATTTTGAGTTTGATATCCCCCCATGAACAATCCTTGAGGCGACCTACATATTACAAGCTATATATAACTAGTCTTGTAGGTGGTTTGCGTGCCTGAAGTAACTGGTCAAACTATGGAAATGCTCCTTTGTTAGCCAAAAAAAAAAATAAAAAGTATATATAACTGTGAAAATTGTCTACCTCTGGAATCTTAACAGGTGCTATTATTGTGATTTTCAATTGTTATATAATCTTTGCTAGGTTTAGTTGGTAAAAAATCAGTGAGCGGTATATTTCACAATAAGGCAGGTGGAACTTTTATCATTTTTGCTTTCAAAAGCATATTCATATATTTCCTCCAATTTAGTTTGGACTCGATTAAATTTATATAAAAATGGAACTAAATAATTTAGAAGCTCCATCTCAACTTGTAGAGTAGTTGAGTAGCTCCACCTCGATTTTGATTGCAGGAGAGTCTAAGTTGAGGCAGTAAAAACTTGGCATTAAATTTCGAGCAAGTGTATGCGGTTTGTTGCAAGTAATAAAAATTGTGGTTCTCTTTTAGACACCAAAACTTCTTACCGGGAGTAATATGATAGACTATTAAGCTTACACTAGTGGCTAATTAATCTAAAATTTTGTAAAAGAAGTTGTTCATTTAACAAGATTAAACTAAACTAAAAAGAAAACATGGGAAATTATAACAATGAAGAAATGGGATTTATAATTTGATGCTTGGTTCACTTGCTACATTCCGGTTGTTGCTTCAATTGATATAAAAGTGGCTTTAAGAAGAGGAAAAATGTATGGAATTTCAATCATTTTCATGAAAGTATCAATTAGTCTCTCTTGAGCACTAGTCAACTTAGTAACAAAACATTCAACTCTCGAACCTTTGTTGAGTGTTAACTAGGTTTTACTGCTTGATGAGTTTAGGGATTAATAAAGCTATAGATTACACCATGCAATGTGGGTACCTTTTCCACACCCCCCTCCGGTCTTGTTTTTGGGTGAATAATGTGGGTACTATTTTAGTGAATGTACTTAAAAACTTAATGAGTCTTCTACCTTTTCTTGTTGTATAGATGTACAACTGGTAAACACACGACTGAAAAACCGGTTTATGAAAAGCCAGCTGTAACTCCAAGGACTCTGAATGCTGTTGCCTATACAACTGCCGCAACTAATTCATCAAGAAAAGAATCTTGTTCACGATGTCGGCAAGGCTTCTTTTGCTCTGATCATGGTACCTTCTTTGGTTTCTTTTGTCTTTGAGGAGGATAATTTCTAAGTATCTTCATTTCCACCATACCCTGTTATACAAGTACACTGATTTGTGTAATAAGATAGGCACACTGTGGAAATTGGGAAATTGAAAATTTTCTGATGCTTTCATTTGTTATCATTTACAGATGAATGCATAGATGTCTTTCCAATATATATGCTCTATCATGCATGTTACTTCTCTAGAGTTAAGTTTCATGCTGCCTCTGTTTTTGATATGTACTACTTTGGTAAATTACTGCTTCTGATTAAAGTATTTTAATTTTTTGTATTGCTGTGACTAAAAACTTTGAGCACTCAACAAAATAACAATGTTTGATAAGGTCAATTAGATATGCTGAAATGAAATCTCTGTGAAAAATGAATATATTGCATTATATTTGTTGAACTTGCTAAAGATAGAAGGGCTGGGAATGTCAACACTGCTTCATTTTCCATGATTATGGTGTCTGGTATTTATTAGCAGAAACTGTCAAGCCCTTGCTTTATTATTTACGTGACAGATGTAGTTTGGCTAATATTAAGTAATCTTTGGCATTTCCTAAGTGTCTACGTTTGCACCATTTGCTGGTATAAAAGCACATGGATTTGCATAATAAGATAGGCATATTGTGCATTATCAATGGTATATCAACATCTTGCTCATGGCGGAGATTAGGATGAGCCAAGTCACAATCGAACATGGCGCTTAGTTGTTAGATGATTGAAACAATTTGAGTTGTATGTCGGCATCATCTATAGCTTTTGGTGCAATGGTAAAGTGCTTGATCCTATAATTAGTATCAAAGCCAAGGTTGTGGGTTCAATTCCTAGCAAGCGTATCGTTGGGGGAGAGATTATTGGCAATAGTGTGTCAACATCTCGCCTGTGATGGAGATTAGGATGGGTCAAGTCACAATCGAACATATCATTTGGCCTGTTAGATGATTGAAACGATTTGAGTTCACGTCACCATCGATTATAACTTTTGGTGTAGTGGTAAAGCACTTGATCGTACATTGTGGAAGTTGGGGAAAAAGAATTTCTGAGTTTTTGCAATCTTGGTGATTTCATTTGTTTTCATTTACAAATGAATGCATAGATGTCTTTTCACTATGTATGCTTTAATCTATGTATTGCTTCTTTGGAGTTATGTTTCACGCTGTCTCTAGTTGAAACGATTTGAGTTGCATGTCACCATCAACTATAGCTTTTGGTGCGTAAAGCACTTGATCCTACATTGTGGAAGTTGGGGAAAAAGAATTTCTTAGCTTTTGCAATCTTAGTGCTTTCATTTGTTTTCATTCACAAATGAATGCATAGATATCTTTTCACTATTGTGCTCTATCTATGTGTTGCTTCTCTGGAGTTAAGTGTCACTCTGTCTCTGTTTTTGATGTGTATTGATTTGGTAAATTACTGCTTCTAACTGAAGTATTTTAATTTTTTTGAATTGCTGCAACTAAAAACTTTGAGCACTCAACAAAATCAGAATGTTTGATAAAGTCAATTAGATATGCTGAAATGGATACGTATATTGCATTATGTTTGTTGTAATTAAGATAGAAGGGCTGGGGATGTCCGCATTACTTTGTAGCTCTTGTTTCTTTGATCATAGTGTCTGATATTTGTTAGCTGAACCTGTCAAGCCCTTGCTTTATTATTGACTTGACGGATGCAGTCAGCTATTAGGAAATAATCTTTGGCATTCCCTGTTTCTATATTAAAAAAGAATGAGAAAAGAAGTAATCTTCAGCTTATGAGGAGGATGTATATTCTCTATGAAATTAGGCACTTTGCTAACTTCAAATGTCCAGTTGTTCTGTTCTGAGAATTACTATTCCAGTCATTAAACAGATTCGGAAAATGGCACCCCTATGAGGGCGATTACTTTTGTTTGCAGAAATTCTCAGAATGGGATATAAATCCATCCACAACCTAGCAAATGCCTATACTGTTCCATACAGAAAACGTTAATGGATGGCTTGGGTGCACTTCTTAAGACACCAAATGAGAATCGTTTTACCTTCCTTTTTTTTTTTTTTGGCCAAAGAATACTTTGGTTTTTTTGTAAAATGTAAAATCAATGTTGTGAAATGTAAAAAGTTTGTTTCTGCTATATACTTTGCTATTGTCATTAGCATAATAATCAAGTAGTAGAGATAGTCACTTGTCGAATGGGTTGTTGCCATGTGGCAAGTTATTTAGAAGTACAAATAGACAGTAATGGGGATCATTGTAGCATGTTTTATACTCAAGCCCAATCCTTAGGAGCTCCAATCTCTATGAAAAGGAGCTCGTTGCTCTGCGATTGGTCATAATTCCATCAAATTATGGTTTTCATTTGCTCTCTCTTCAGTAAAACCAATCCTATTGTCCTTTGGTTCCTTTCAACTTTTCATGCATGCATTATCTATGCACAATGCAAGAGGCAATTACCAGTCCAATAAGTTTGACGACATGACCAATTCACTGGTGTCTAACAAAATGACCGGCTATTTTTTTCCTCTTATTACTTTCCTATTTATAATACTGACGCTTCACTAATATCCTTTACTTTTATTACACTAGACACATGCACAATACCTAAAATACTGGCACGTGCACTATCACCTAAAATATCACAACACTAAATATGAAAACCACCATCCTTAGGTCTTATCAATTGTCATCCCCTTAGAAGGTCCTTGCCCTCAAGAACCGATTAGAGAACCACCCACAACTAGCCAACACCTACTTTAGCAAACACAGCTACATAGTGCAGACAATGTAATGAGAATCCGTGATCAGCCATAATTGAAGGATCAAAAGCAGCAAGATCTGTCCTCCCAATTTGCTGAACCTGATGCTTCCACTGCTGAGCAAAAAATTCAGTTTGGTGGCCAATATCAAACATCAACACATTGGGGAAGATGGGGACATCAATTGCAGGTCTCCATAATCCATTCCAGTCCGTAGTTTCTAAGGTCAAACCATATTCACCACTTGATAACCACCAGCGAATATCCACAAGTGGTCTCCACTATTGGACAGTCTCCCCTGGCCATTCGCACTCACTTGAACCCTCTTATGCAAGAGCTAACCTCCATACAACAGCAAAATGGCATTCTCCAAGTTGTCTCCTCGACCATCACCAAATTTTCCTAGTCGCACTACTTCCCTCCGATTGCTGGAGATTGGTAATCTCCAGATAACTCTTTGATAGGAGGAAGTTTCTACTCACTGTGAACTTTTCCTTACTTACGTTATGCTTGATTGTCGACTCCCTCTTGGCGCACTTCTCAACATTTATTGCTGGAACTTCATCCTCCAATTCCAGAACAGAAGTTGGCAAGTGCTGGTTAGCACATGACTTCAACACTTCATCCACCATTAACAGATTATTACATTCTCCATATCATTTTAACATTTCTTCTTTCATTATTGTCCAATCCAGCTATGGAGCAGGATGCCTCAAGGCTCTTAACCAATACACACACCTTCCTCTCATTCTCATCGCAGCTAACTCAACCTTGTGCTCCTCTCTTGTGCATTGGATTTCGAAATATTCTTCTGCCATCAGGATCCAATTTGTTGGATCACTCCTATTGAACAAAGGAATTTGCACTTTGGAGGCATTGATCAAGTATTAGTCATCAACCTCTGTATGTCTTGAAGACATTCCTTCAACATTTGTCTCGGTCATTATATTTCTTTCTACGTGAATCTGATGCTTTCCTCTATTTACTGCATTTGAAGACTCGGCATGAAATTCACCTTTCGATCTATTAGTAATCCATAAATCCTCAATCATCTTTTCAATCTTATCTACATTTCCTTGCAAAATCGATATATCACCTGGGATGTGATTCATATCTTCTTTATCTCTGTTTGGTTTTGGTCAAGAGATGCTAATCATTATTGTACATCCTTTAATTTGTCTTGTGTCTCTCATTGTTTCTGTTCTTACTCCTCAAATCTTATGTTAGTTTGAGTCATCTTTCTATTGAACTCTAATCAATCAATACAATGTTACAATTGTTTGGTCTAATTCTCCAATTTGCTTATATAGTTTCTTACAGATGGCGTCAATTGATGGGTTTCAATGTTAGAAAATAGAGAAAACTATTGAGAATTAGGGTTTAGAAGTTCTGAGCTCTAGCTCAGCTAAAGTTCAAGACTCTTTCTGTTTCAATGACATGACTAACTAATAGCTTGATATTTTTCCTTTTATATCCCTCTCCAGTTGACATGAGCAATAGAATGTTCTAGAGTTCCCACAACAAGTGAGCTCAGCCAAAGGTTTGCGACATTAGCTCCAACACCATTACCCCAACTATATACATGAGCTACTGCCATATATTACTACTAAACACCACTCACATTACACTTACTTTCTCTTTTGCGTTTCTCTAAAGTTGTAGTCATGGTAAAATCTTGATTTATTTAATTATGAAGGACTCCTAAGCATGCGAATTTTTGAAATGCCTCATAAGAAAGAAAAAAAATGGGTCACCTAGAACACCAGAATATCGAAGCATGAATGAAGAAAGGCATGAGAGAAAAGCACGTCAACTAGTGATTGTGAGGCCCCAATTCAAGGGGTAGATGTAGCTAAGTGGATCAAGGTAGTGGATTGTGAATCCACCATGCGTGGGTTCAATTCCCGTTGTTCGCCCATCTACCCCGGAACAATAAAGATAAATACCCCACACAACACACCACCAGAAAAAAAAACCCTACACGATGCACACCACACTACATGGATACTCTATTAAACACAGTCACTACCCCGTTTAGCTCCTCTTCTCTTATAAACATTTATAATAGGAGCCACTACTCTTGCTATTCTATCAACGTTAGTGTGGGTTATTTGGGGCTGTTTCTCTAATCGATCCTTGAGGACAAGGACCTTCTCAAGGGGGTGATATTGATATGACCCTACCATCTATTGCTATGACTATTATCATATAAGAAGTTAGTTTTATTGGAGTTTAGTAGTTAGTTTAGTTGAGTGTTTAGTCCTAGTTAGCCTAAAAATAGGCCTAGGATAGAGAGAGTTCAGTAGCGAGAAAGTTATTACAGAAATTGTAATTCTTCTAGAGAAAGGAACTGTGAGTTGGAGCATTTTTCATTTTGAGTTGCCATCTTGACAACTTCTGTACTTGTTTTATTCAATCATTCAATAAACTCCATATCTTTTAGCCCTAATTTCTAGTATAGTCTCAATTCCCTTCCCCCCCGAGAGTTTTCTTGGCAACAATCTTCTTGTTTCTCTTTCAGCAATTACATGCCACCATTTTTGAAAGATATTTTATGTAGACCCCAACTTTTGCTTTTCTAACCGTGCATTGAGAGTAGTATTTGATTAATGGGAAATGAAATGGAAATCCATGTCATGGAAATTTTGTTCTTGTCATGGTTAGGATGGTGATTGTGTTTGCTGGAAAAGAAAGTGAATGGATATGTTAGGAGGAACCAATTTAGTGTCACTCCTATTCTCTTTGGAGCTAGGAACCTGAGCTAGACCAGTTCCCTTCTTCTTCTTCTTTTATTTGATAATTCACTTAATACACTCATTATAGTGAAGATATGCACTGAAGAGAAAGAATTAGAGTCACTGATAATAGTGAGATATGTATGGTAGAGAGTAAGGGTTCTAAACCAGTTCCCTTCTTAGAAGGGAAGCAATTAACTTCTACCTATCTGCGAAATCAACTACATCTAACGATGAGAACTTCTACATGCTAAGTTAAAGCTATTGTTTTGATGTATTAGCTTCGCATTAGTTTCTCCCAACCATCCCTGCATAGGTTTTTATCCATAAAATTAGCAGAAGCTGGTAATTTCTGCTCCCTATACAATTAGCCCTTCTTTTCCTTAACAATTTCTTGTGCTACTACTTTCTTACATTATGTGGGGCTTAATAGCACAGAGCAATTATTTCAACATATCCGTATCTTTCAATGAGTTTCAAATTACCTTGTTAATTTCCTTTTCAGGTTCACATGGAGGAAAGACTATTTCAAATACTGTTAATACCAATGTTGCTGCTCCTGCTGCTGAAATCAGTAATGGTGTTTCAAGCCATGCTGTTCCAGTGAAGAAGAAAATTGATATAAATGAGCCCCAAACATGTAAAAATAAGGGCTGTGATAAAATTTTTAAAGAAAAAGATAATCATGAGGCTGCATGCATTTACCATCCTGGCCCTGCAATTTTTCATGACCGGATCAGAGGGGTAAGGTCCTTTGTTCTTCTTCTCCTTTTTTGCTCTTCTGAAACATCTTACCTATCCCCTTTACTGCAAACATTGTCTTCATTGAATTATGTATTGGTGTAGCTTATACGGATTTGTTGGTTTGCAGTGGAAGTGCTGTGACATTCATGTGAAGGAATTTGATGAGTTCATGAATATCCCCCCGTGCACCAAAGGATGGCACAATGCTGATCCATAGCGATAAGCAGCAGAATCTGGTGTCGATATTTTAGTTCCTTATTAGATGGGGTTGGCTATGGCAAGAAGGCATTCATTGTAACTGCACTTTTTAAGTTCATGGATTCCATGGTCTTGAGACGCAACTTTCTCGAATGTCATTGTGGACCTCATTAAATTTTGCTGCTCTTATTTTATGGTTCCTTTTGCATTAGGCAAATTTCTCTAGTTGTTTCCTCCTATTGTGAGGAAGCACTCAGCTCCCTCTATGGGATGGGTCCAAAAGAGTGAGTCCTCTGTTAGGGATGTGATCCACTTAAAAGTCGAAACGACACAATATCGAGTTGGGCACGAATCGATCTTAGTTGGACTCAATTGAAAATGATTGATTTTGAGTCTGGACTTGGCTCGAAAATCCAAAATTCGAGCTCAACTCCATTTCAAGCTCAACTTGATTGTACTCTAGTTAGACTCCAATTAAACTGAATTTGGATCGAATGCCTTACTAGCTCTTTTAATTAGTTATCAATATCATACAGAAGATCTGTGACGGTTTAGCCATACGGAAGATCTGCCTGTTTGGGAAATGAGCATGTAAAAGTAGAGGTTTTGTTAGAATACCGATGAGCGCAGCTCTTCTTTTCTTATTCTTCCCCCACCCACCAAGCTCAACCCAACCCTACACTCCCCTCTTATATAATATTAAAGTGGGAAGTTTCCCACTTTGGTGTCTTTATTACTTTCTATGTGATCCGGTAAAGTATTTGCTTAATTAAAATCACCCACCACCCCATTAGATGTCTTACTCTCTCATAAGTTAGTTTAAGCATAATACATAAAGATAGGATGTTAAGCATAAATATATACGGTGGTTGGCCATGCCATTTTTGTATTCATTATATTTGAGGTACACGCATTATAAAGATAGGATATTAAGCACGAATGTATACGGTGGTTGACCATGCAATTTTTGTATTCATTATTTTTGAGATACACGCGTTATGAGTGCAGTATTCATTAATTTTTCATAAAGCCGCATGAGTTAGAGAGGCAGTTGAAATGGAACTGCTAATTTTTGGCTAAACAATTATGAAGTATGAACAAAGAAAAGGGAAGGTGCAACTGTGTTTTTCGAAGGCTGCTCTATTTTTTTTTATTTTTTTATTTTTGCATTTTGGGGGCTGGTGGACCAGAGACATGCATGTCTACATTGATTAATCTCCAATACTAAAGTGGTGAGCTCCTTTCGGCCTAATACTTTCGCTAAGGTTGGGTGTTGCAATCGTGATCATGTATGTTTCGCCTCTCTTTTGTTTAAATGCGCGACTGTCCCTCGACACCCTTTGCCCTTTTCAAATTATGGGGGCCATTTCAATAGATATTTTCTCTACAGCACATTTAGGCCCCAACTTGGGATGGGATTAGGGATATAACGAGTGAATTACCTGAATTTAGTTTGATACTCACTCTAGTTTAATTTGATAATCCTAGAGTTAAGCTTGAGCTCATATTTATATTTCTATACCTAGTCTAATTATTCAAGTCACAACTTTGAATTTTTGAGCTAAGCTCATGTTTGAGCTCAGCACTATATTTATCACCTTTGCTCGTTTAAATCCTTAATGGACTAGTGTGTAAAAGACAATTATAAATTCTTATAATTCTAAAATTTGATCTAATGTTTCCATCTAATTTGAATTATTATTCTTAACATAATGTTGAAAGTACTACACTTGCTGGTTGGCCAAATATTTTATATATATATATATATATATACACACACACACACCTACACACACACATACATTTATATATACGGTGTAATATGTATCTATCGATCTTAAGAAAAAAAAATTGCATAAATATAAATTAGATGAAAAAAATTACTTGAATCTTAAGGCTAAATTGCATATCTAAAATGTAACAATCATATAAACAAATATCTCATATTTCTTAGATACAATTTCACGTTTTTCTTATATTGTTGCTGTATCGCATTTAATAAATATGGTATTATTAACTTATTTATTATTTATGTAGAATATATAACAAAGACAATGTCATAATCTTGTGGTTAAGTTGCATGGTAAAATTAATTAGGTTGTGGGTTAAAAAATAGAAAAGGAGCTATTGCACTTTTATTTTGTGCATGCTTATGTTGTATTATTACATAAGATATTAAATACAAGTCCATGTATGTTGCATATAATAAATTGGATATCAATATAAAATTTAAAATCACAATTTTGTTTTTTTGACCAACTAAGATACAACTTTATGGGTGGGAGATTTGAATCTTAGTTTATAAAAACCAATAGTAATGTCACTAGGCTACAATTAAGTTACAATGGGATATTTTTGTTATATGCGATTTTACCTTGGTGTTTATATGATTAATTTAATATAATTAGTATTTATGCAATATTTATTTATTTTAATGATAAACATGCACATTCCTCTTTATATATACATATATTAACATTACGACTTTTTTATGAGGAAAATAAATAGGGCTTTTGTGAATAGTCACAAAAATTCGCGATCGCTTTTATGATCTACAAGATCTCAAGGAGCCTGAGCTGGAATAATTTTATCCATGATAATGAATGAAATTAACGGAAAACAACATAATTCCCACATCATCACTATTATATAGCAAGCTTACGTTTATTTTTTATTATACCATATTCGTTATTGTATCACTTGCCCCTTCTCCATTTTATTCAGTTAAATTCTCCAAATTATAAATATTTATTATTATTATTATTATTATTATACTACTGATGACACATGTTTCGATACCCGATCCAATCTGAATATATCTTCTCATATATTGTACTATAAAGGATATTTTAAGGGAATACACATGGTTTGTTCTTCAGTAATAATAATATATGTTTCTTCAAAATGTATATAATATGTATGACTGTCCAGACCTGATGGACATTTTAAAAAAAGAAAAAAGAAAAAGGAAAGAAATGCAAGTACATTGTAGGAATATTATTGGGAATGTCGGAATAATGGGCATTCATTCTTTCACGTATAGACATCATATATTATAATAAAAATATAAAAGATGAATAATGTCAGCGAGTACACGAAATAATTGTTAGAAGGAAAAAAAAAAAAAAAAAGAAGAAGATTAATTAGGCATAATATCATGTGTAGTGCTTAACACATCACGTGTTATATTAGGAAAATTATCATGACTAGTTTCGCGAGCCCTTCCGAGCCATTTTTTTTTTTTTAAATAAACTGCAAATGTACCGCTTATTCCATGTAAACCTGGTTTAACTATTTTTGCAATTCACCATCTAAATCCTTAACCTTTTAAAAAGTGTTTAGAGACACCTACATGAATATCTTACTAAAAAAATTTTATATATCTTTTAGTTACGTAATTTTTATTATTTTATTCAACGAAAAAAAAAAAAAAAAAAACTAAAATAGAGCCTGAGGCACCTTTGTTAGATATTTAGGTATATAAACGCTTAATTATGGCATATAAAGTAAAGTGCAATTTACCATTTTCTATATGCATATCCTTCCGCATGTTATTCATGCTGAAGACCTTTACATTTACTTAATATTGTTATATCGTTACACGTGGAATCCATAATAAGAAAAATGAAGGGCGACGTGTAATGCATAATCATGGGTCAGAAAATCCCTCAATTTCTTTAAAGTATAGTTCTTACCTCTTTATAATTTCCATTAAAAAAAAAAAAAGCCCAAAAGCATAGCTGAAGCTTTACATCAGTTTAAATGTTATTTGCATATTTTGAAATGTTATGGAGAGGTGAATCCAAGCTTTGATTATATATTTGGTTAACTTCATTAAAGAGAAAGAACTATTTTTTTTTTTTTTTTGGATTTGTTAATCGCATTTGGTTGGTAAAATAATTATTTTATGAAATCCCTACTGCAATATTTTCTTAAAACCAAACAAATGACTACTCCTTTGTATTTTCTTACTCTTTATATATATATTCTGCCAAAATAAGGCCATAGCCAAGGCAATAGTCACGCCATGGACTAGGTAATAGTATGTTGGTATTTTATACATATTCCTAATATATTATCATTATTACATTAATTGCAACTAAATAAAATAAGAATTATTATTTCTTTATTCTATTTTTAAGAATTGTAATTCTATTCCTATCCTCTTCTATTTCACTAATGAAATGTATTACAAAAGTTCAAAGATTTATATGTATTTGACTAATAGTTAAAAATATATGTCCAAAAGATAAGCCTTTTTATTTATTTACTTTTAACTCTTTACGTTCTATTTCGGAAATAATCGTTAGCATATAAGAATCGGAATTCAGTGCCCCAAGCAGAAATCAACTAAAAGCAAGACGGGCACCTTTCTGAGAAGCTTGGCGTGTAGCAAAACGCTCTTGTGTTGGAATGAGCTGTATTGTCATATGCGCCATGCAAAATGATAAATCTAGTAAAGAACATGGCTGTATTCTTAAAAGACAAAAAAAAAAAAAAAAAAAAAAATTGAAGAGAATAAGGTAAAAATTAAGATAATGCAAACCAACCGGATCACATCACTGGCCTGAATTATTGATATTGTCGTTTGCACTTGAAGCATGTGAATCAAATTTATTAAAAATTAGTCGATGCACATTTTCTTTATCATTCAAAAATTGCAGATATACGAAACTACGAATAATGTTTCGTTCTCTTTCTTTTTCCTATTTTTAGGGTTTCTTTTCTTTTTTTTTTTTTTTTTTTTTTTTTCCGATAACAAAAATGTAAGTCGTTTCCGACCACCAATATGTTCTGAGTAGTTTTCGGATCATAGACCATTTAAAGATACTCACAGATTATTCACCGATGCAACTCTCATGCCGAATTATGCTTTTCTGAAAGATTATTGTTATCTTTATCTAATTAACTAATTTGTGTTGGAAATGCGGCCTATATTTTGGGTTTTATCCTTTTCTTTTATCCATCTTTTTGGTTTTTTTTTTTTTATTATTTTTTATTATTTACTTAAATCTTACTTTTGGTAAAAATAAGACACCAAAAATATGAAAATATAATTTCATATATACACCTCCTTTAAAATTAAATATAAAAAAATTTCTATAAAGTTGAATTTATCTACCTTTTATTTTATTTTATTTTATTCATATTTATATAAATATCACTTAAAATAATCATTTTTAATACATAAAATATATATTATTTTCAAATATTTTCTTTTAAAAGTAAGTGAATTTTCATTTTCCAATTCTACTACCTTAATTACCACTTTTATTATAATTATAAATATAATAAATAAAATAAATTTTCAATTACTAGATTTCAAATAAATATAGATATATAACGGAGACGGATAAAGATTAAAAAAAAAAAATTTCAGACCTTAGATACAAAGAATATAACAAAAGAGAGAACCTAAACATTTTCGAAAAAAATTAACTAGTTTTCAAATTAAGAAAAAAAAAAAAAGAGAGAGAGAGAGAGAGAGAAAGATAAATCTGAAAATCGGTAAAAATTTATATTTTCTACTAATGTTCACACGATTATATATATTGTTATTACTGCACTTTGCTTCCAATTTGAAGAAATTTTATTGTCTTATCATATAAGAGCTCCCATATGTAGCATAAAATACTGTTCCCAGCACTGCAGCCGAACAAAGAACATCACGTAATGTGTTTATTGTGTCATGTTTTACTTTATATTTATGATTTAAATTCATACCAGTACTCAACGAACATGTTATTTTGGCTAGGAAGTTCGGACTAAACCTCTGCAACATGTAACGTTTTTCGTATTATAATTTCAGAAAAAATAATAATAATGCTACATAGGTCGTGTAAATTCCACTAGCTAAAATCTCGGAAATTATATGGAGTCAAGAGAGGAGAGTCTTGTCTATCCTGTGCAATTCCAAACAATAAATCTGTGCAATCCAATGCATTATTATTGCTCTCTAAATATAGAAAAGGAAAAGTATGGATAATACTCATTATGTACATGTATATGTATCGTGTGAATTTTAATCGTATTTAGATGTATGATAACATTGGTAGTAAATTTTTTAGATAACTATTCATTACTATTTTCAAGTATTTAAATCCAATTGATAGTTATATACTATATGTACTAGTTAATGAATCTTTTTTTTTTATATTTATTGATGCAACAGGTAATACTTTAAATAATTAAAAACATGTAATCATTTTATAAGAAAATATAGTTAAAAGAAAACTACTATTATCTATCGATCCTCTTATATATTTCTGATATCCTTTTTAGACATTGTATCAAAAGAAAATAAATAATTATCAACTATATTGTCATAAAACAGAAGCTTTAATTGCTCAACTTATCAAGTCAATTTGTACATAATCGATCCATATATATGTAATTTTCTTTTTTGATATTTCTCATATACACAGATCTCAATGATCTCTCATCCTTAAACAAAAGGAGATCCAGATTTCCAAAACTCAAACAAAAAAAAAAAAAAAAAAAAGAGAAAAGAGAAAAGGGGTCCCCAAAAAAAAAAAATTTAAAATAGGAAGAAAATAAAATAAAAAACATATCCTTGAAAAAAAGATTATTATTATTATTATTATTAACTGAAATTATTATGGAAACTATTAATTAAACAAACATTACTAATATTGCTGATGTTGTTGTCACTGTTCTTGTTGTTATTAGTGAAGTTGGCACATTCAAACAAGGCCTTAGCAGTCATCTCCCTCTCAAATCTCCAAATGTAATTCAAGCCCACCAAAAGCTCTGTAATGGCTGCTTCAGTCTTCTCCTTATTAGCGAAATACAACGTCTGCAACAGAAAAACACTATTACCTTTCACTTGCAAACGTAGATTCTGCTGTTCATAACTCCTTTCGCTTTGCCACTTTATCATGTTGTGTGCCAATGGTGACAACCACCCCAGTATCCTCCCTAAAGCATCCCTCCATTCTCCGGCAAGCACCGGATCGCTAGCCGAGAACCCGACACCTTTTAGCCGAGCCCTAAGGCATGACCTTATGCTATTTGGCAACATGGAGTATAGATCATCCCGCGCGTCCGAACCGATGAGTTGGGGTGATTTTATCATTTTCTCCATGACTATAATCAAGTTTGCGTAGTGTAGGGATAGCGCAGCTGCTCCTAGAGTGGTTTCTGGGGGTTTCAGAAGCTCTGAGCTCGACTCAAAAAACTTCTCATCACGGCTTAAGTCTGAGGTCCATCGAGCGTCCTCAGACTTTAGGGTTTTCAATGGACCTGAAGCGAAATTGGATGGATGCTGTGTTGGGTGCACCGCCGAGGCCGAAGAAGCCGACAAGCTCCTTGGAAGCCAGCTGGGGTAATTAAACCCTAGCCCGAAAACTAGCTTAACTCTTGCTAGAATTGTAAACACAGATCTGACCAAAACCGCACAAACCGTATCGAAGCTTCGGTTCCATAAGGATTTATCCTTTAAGGACTTGACTTCTTGCTTTTGCCAGGCGATCTTCTGCTGCAAATCCATGATCTTCTGTTCTTTAAACGACGGGGAAGAAGACAAAGAGCTTTCGTTGTTGTTTGCTTGGTGTTTCTTCAAGCAGTTCTCCAATGAGCAAAGCTCGTCCATTTCCTTATGCAAAGTGGCCGTTACGACGACGTACCGGTCCATCTTCCTCACCAGAGCTTCCATTTCTTTGGTATTAAGAATCCAGTGGTGCGGATCGGTTCCCGCGTCGGCGAACTCGTCGAGTAGTTGGTCGAAACCATGGAGGTTACTGTCGTCGCTGCGTTTGCAAATACGACAGACCGTTTTCGCAGCGCTCCGGAGGTTTTCGACCATCTCGGCACATGCTAGGCCTAGGAGGAACGATTCGTCGTTAGACACAATCTTGAGTACACCTTCGAGGGAGATGGATTCGTTTCGGAGGCGGACTATGTTCTTGTCGGATAGAGATTGCCATAGGTGGAGGAGCTTCGACATGAGGGTAGCTGTTTCGAATGCTAATACTCCTATGGAATAGTGTGGTTTCTTTATCAAGGGTAGTTTTGGGTGATGTGATATGGCTGATTTTACCTTGACTAGCCACGTTTCAATAGGCATATTGGTTGTTGTTAGGAATTGTCAAAAATACAATTAAGCAGTGGTTTCGGTATCAATGCTCTGCTCGTGTTTATAATCAGCAAGTTCAAACTGTTTTGAATCCTGAGAGAATGAGTTATACGATCCTGATGGGGATGAAGGGTTATGAATAAGGGAAGAAGTGTGAATGAAGAGGTGTTGGGAGAGAGAGATCAGATAAGGAAGGAGAGGGGTCAAGATTTGAGTTTTGAAGATGAAGGAGAGGGTCGTGTCAGCTCGTGGGATGTTCCGATCGACTATTTACACTTTTTTGAGGACTCTCTCTCTCTCTACTTGCAGTTTACACTTACACATAAACGTGCTCTCCTTTCTCTCTCTATGCAATAGAATAATTAGAAAAAGAAAAAAAAAAAAAAACATGTAGCTGGATAGACTTTTTGCGAGACCAAAATTTTTCGATACCAATATAAACAAAAAGAAAGAAAATGGTATATATATTAAAAATTAAGATTATATGTACTAGATTGTAAATAAATTGAATCGATATAATATAGTATTAAACTTGAACTCGAGCTCGAGTTTAATTCAAAATAATATCGAATAAGCTCGAACTTCATTCGATTAGTTTAAAAACGCTTTTTTTTTTTTCTAATTATAATAATGTTAGTGTTCAAACTCAGCTAAATTTGACTAACATTTATATCCGATTCAAACTTAATTAAGATCACAAGCTAATCAAGTTAAATATTATGAAGTTTGATTAATTATTTGAGTAACTCAAGTTTCGATTTGATTCGATCTTTCTTGAGTTAAATTCGAGTAAATATCAAATCAAACTCTAATAGTTTACAAATAGTTTGACTTGTTTATATTTCTAATACACGTTAAGAGCTTTGATTTGACTCGATTTTTCTCAAGTTAAATTCGAGTAAATATCAAGTCAAACTTTAATAGCTTTTAAATAATTTGACTTATTTATACCTTAAATACACGTTAAGAGCTTTGATTTGATTCCATTTTTCTCAAGTGGGATTCAAATAAATATCGAGCTAAACTCTAATAACTTACGATTAGTTTCACTTATTTACACCTCTAATACACGTTACACGTTAGGATACTAATGAAATCACCATTTAACAATATGAAAGCCTTATGTGTTTATCTTGTCCTTATTGCCGTGTGGACGATGAATTTCGTGAGGTCTGTTATTATATGGTAATATGTGATTCACGGAAATTTATGAACGAGTAGAAAAATTTTATTTGGCATGAATCATGAGCTGCTGGTTTTGTGAGTAATTAAAAATATTTACCATGATCAGGCGCACTATGTATGTATGTATGTACGTACCAGACGGGTTTGCCTTAAATTATTTGGAGCCACTAGAAAGTAGTGGATGAAATTTATTGATCGAATGACCTATAAACTCAATATATCAAGCACTAGATCTTAGTAATTAACAAAGGATTTCCATTAAAATACGAAATTAGCCACAACAAGATACATATTGGATCAAATTTCGTACATCTTAGGACTTGGATCAAATTAGATAATTGATAACAAAATTTATATATAAAGATAAATTTGATTCAAAGCAAAATTTAATCAAACAAGAAACATATAAGATGTGATAATTATACTATTTTACAATTTTTACGGATTCAGTTTGAATATAAGAATGTTAGGTGAAAGTGTTAACTTGAACTTCTCTCTTTCAGCATAGCAATATGTGATTATTGAGACATGAATAGTTTAAACTTTATTTGAGTAAATTCCTTTTATAATTTATCTAGATAGAATTTTTTTTTCCCTTTAATTATCATCATATCTTTTTGTTTCTCAATTCACTCCATGTTAATTGTTAGATATCTCATGTATAATAATATTGGACCCAAGTATATATCATTAGCTATGGCATATATAGAATGTGAAGATAAATATTTAAATATCAAACATGGAATGAAGTGGTTGAAAGTTTGGGTTTGTTTAATAGAGAATTGGAAGATGGCAACTTTCTATGGTGTGTTTGGATGCAAAAAGATGCACTTTTTTCAAAGATGCTGTTCTTTTCTACAATTTGGAAGGGCCATATATTCATTATTGGCCGCTTGCTTTTGATTTTTAAGGCTTCTAATCCATCTTTTTATTTGTTTGCTCTTGTTTTCTAATGGATACCATTATTAATTGGACCAAAACCTTTTTGAGATTCCATTCCATTTTAATTTCTAATTAGATGGAGCCTTCGAATTTGAATTTGATTGAATAATATGAAGTTATTGAGCAATACTACTCTTTAAATTAAAGAGAGTTGAGGAGAGTATGGAGGGAAACTAAAATCCCTTGATCACATTACATCTGATCTTGTGTATAGAACTAGTACTACTAGATCAACATTCAAAACTAAAAAAAAAACTGCTTCGAAGTTTCTTTCATCAAATTGATTTTGATAATATGTATCCAAAAAAGCTTATTAAAAATAAATCTTTGCATCAAATATAAATATACACAATTAAAGTTTAGTGGTTAGCTTCTTTCTTTCTTTCTTTTTTCTTTTTTTTTTTTTTAAGAAAAGGAGCACCAAATGCACAAATCTTTTAGATTATATTCTAGAATTTCAATTCATATTAAACCGAGCAACTAGAATAAACAAAGAGCAAATAATGATTACAGATTCCATTTGATTCACATTTATTTTTCTTTCTTTTTAATGGATAGGAAGAAAAAAAAAAATTAAACCATCTAATTTAGTAAAAAATAATAGGATACAATATGTGAGTGTCCTCAAAAGTATTGAAATGATAAGGACATCCCATATTGAGAAAATGCAATATTGCACCTCCTACAATTGTAAAATCTGCTTTATTGATCTAATAAAGTGGTCCTCTTCATCTATAATAATTCAATTTTCCTTAATTTATTTATTTAATGCTGTATTTTTATTTCTTCTGAGGGAAAAAAAAAAGAAAAGAAAAGAAAAGAAAAGCCAGTGATGTCCTCTCTATCATTTCAACACTTTTAGCGATGATAATATCCACATATGATACGTGTATTTAGGTTGTGTTACTATTACACTCCAAATCCATCAAATCTAGTCAAATTAAGATAGCAGATCATTTATTTGTTCCTTTTCCCTTGTTGGGATGGAACAGTGATGCATAATAAGATATGAATAGTCAAAATTATGATATTTACGTAACACCGTTTACTTGAGAGAATGCAAGAGGGAATATGCATTGTATAGAAAGTGAAATTTCCAAAATGCCCTTTGGAGAAATAGAATAATACAGAACGTGAGAAAACCCCCAACTCAAAAAGCCAAACTCCATCCCATCTTCTTCGTGCCCAATCTTTCATCAAAGCCTTAATCGTAAAACTCCAGCAGTTCGATTGGCTTCAAACCCCAGTGAAGCTTGCAAAGAATGCAACTTTAGATTTCCTTCGTCGATTTCCTTGGTCGCAACTGTAGATTGGCTTCAAATCTAGCGTGCAACTTCGAAGCCACCGATTGCTTGGGGGTGATTAAGGACAAGCACTTTGCAGGTGAGAATTGCCGCTGCTGTGGAGCCCTAGTACACCGATTGGAAGAGAAGCTTACGGAGATTCTAGAGGTTTGATCTTCGGATGTCCAAACCCTAGTGAATCAATCAAGTGTGAAGCTGGTTGGAGAAACACTAATCGATTTGCAGTGATGAGTGTGGAACAATGGCTAATGGTTATATGGGGGCATTTGTTGTAATTTCTAATTTGAGTAGAGGGCACTTGTGGAATTGGCAAATGCTTAGGTTGGGAAATGCGAAATCTTTGGTGCCAGCAAGGAGTCCAAATTCCAAATTTATGGCACCGTAGCATTCTAAGGAATTCAAATTCTGTAGAGCTTCACGACAACTAAACATGGGATCACTTCCATTCCTTCCTACTAAACATGCTCCGAAGAAATTAAGAATAAAAACAAACACCAATTTCATGTATTACTTTGTATACATCCATATGTAGTACGGAGCATATAAATATAGTAGATTATTTAGGGAAATTTGATTGGTTTTAACAAAGGAGTTTTGGTTAGATGGTAATTGATAATGTCGTTTATCTATCTTATTAATTCTAAGAAAAGAATTTTCTCTTTTCAAGGGGTAGGTAGGAACTAAGAAATTAGATTAATGGTGTACCAAAAAACTATGAGAATGTAAGAGGAATGAGCAGTTTCAATAATACTAATCTGTCGTATAAATCAATAAGTATCGTGTAAATATTAATAAGGTTTTAATATATGAAAATATAATTGGTATTTTTTAAAAAACTTCGTTCCTTTGATTATTATATTTGAAAATTTTATTAATATTTATATGTTTCTCATCAATTTATAGATTATATTATGGAAGTTGGAAGTTGGAACCAGAACAATGACCAGTAAAACCGCAATGTCTGGTGTGTTTCGTGGGATTCTTGGAGACAAACCCTAATTGCATGCCAACTTGTTCCTAGGGTTGGGATTGGACGCGTTGAAAATCGTCAGCTAAATTGCGGATCTAGATCTCTCTCTCTTTATAAAGTATCCCACCCATATTAAGAGGTGGATCTGACTCCTATTCAAAGCTTAATTTGCAGGAAAGAATGTTTTAAATATTGAATTTATCAATATTGGGGCCTCCAGTCTTAGGATAGAGCATTCCCTTATACCTAGTCTACTAGTTTATCATTCAATTAATACTTCTTGGTCCCGAATCTAGACCTCTGGACATATACCATAGAAATTGAGTATTATTATTATTATGTCTCTTGATGAGTACAATGATCATCAAATTAATACTCTTCCTGTGGCTGATGCATAATGGATATTCCATACTTTAGATATATAAAGTTTGTTAGAAAAAGAATTGAAAAACGCTTTTGGAAGAACCCTAAATTGAAAAATCTTACCTTTAACTAAGACATATATTGATGAATCTTTTTTCTAGTGGAAAAATGATAGCAAGTGAAGAGACTCCAAAAGAACAAAGTTTCCACATTTTTAATATTGACTATACATTTTACGATATAATTGATCGGAAATTAAACTAGAGAGGACCAACTATTAGAAGTAAACTTAATTAGAGGATCAAACTCTTAACTGATTAAAATACATGATTAATATTTTATAAAATAGTTTAAACAAAAAATACTACCAACTCGTCAATATAACACTGTTAAATTGAGCTAATGTGGCACATGGCACTAATGTGGTGTTGACAAGGTATTGATGAGGCTATTTTATTATAAATAAAATAGGCAATAGGAAAAAAAAAGGAAATAAAATAATAAAAAAAATTTAAAATTCGAAATTTAAAAAAAAAAATAAAAGGGATGCACTTTTAAAAGTGGGTCACGACTTACCATTACAAAGTGGCCTTCTCCACCATCCAAAAACTTAGGAGTAATTGGAAATACCTTTTTTTTTATTACCCTTTTTTTTTTACTTTTCACTTTTTTTTAAAATTAATTTAATCATTATTCTTTTCTTTTTTTAGTTTTTTTAATTTTCTTTATTCATATGTTGCTTTTATTTTTTTTATTTTTATTTCCATAATTTTATTTACCTTTTTTACATTTTTTTGTTTCTATTTTCTTTTAGTAAAATAGCCCCAACAGTGCCTTGTGAATGCCATGTATCATATAATATGCCACTCATATCATTTTAATGATGTTATAACAATAGATTAACAAAATCATTTATTTAAATCACTTTATAAAACATTAATAATTTTTTAACAAGTTAAAAGTTTAATTCTCTATATGAATTTAGCCCTATATGTTCATCCTTTCATTCCCTAAAATCAATACATGGAAAGGTATAAAAATTTCTTCTCTTAACTTTTTAGCAAGTGTTGTTAATATTTTTCTTCCAATTATTTAGTTCTTTGAAATTTTAAAAAGACTATATATATATATATATATATATATATATATATAATTACTAAAGAAGGTGGAAAGAGTACATAGATTTGGTAAAAGGATCGTTCATCTTCATCTTAGGGCAAAAATATAAATAACTTATTTTTACTAAAACTCTTTATTGAAAATGTGACATAAAAGAACAGTGAGATGAGAGGTCGTAAGATTCCACTATTCCTATATGTTACACCCTCAATGAAGGGTATTGTTATGATAGGTAGACTTTACCTTAATTTTAGAACTTAAATTTTTTTATATTTTTAATTTGTTCTATACGTTTCAAAACTATCACTTCCACCCTTAATTTTTTGTTTGGTTGACAAAAATCTCTTGAAAGCAGGATCAATAAGCATGCCCATAAGCAAAAAGGACTTTAATATTCATTTTAGAAAAAGATTAAAGACTAAAATATGGATACTTTTTAAAACTTCACAACCAAGTTAAAAACTTTGATACATTTAAGGATTTTTAATATATTTATATGTGAAATAAAAAATTGTTCTCTAGCCTCAAGGATATGGCGGGCAATTTATATATATATATATATGATATCTTTAATATGTTTGCCATTAAATTAGTTGAATCAAAAGAGCAAAATTGGAGTTTGTAATTTGTTCTTTGAATATGAGATATTGTGCGTATGCTGTTTTGATAGAAGTTTGCTAAGAGAAACTATTAAATAGTCAATATAGGAATTGGGGAAATAGAATCAAGCATTAGGATTTAGGCATTACATTGGAAAAGGAATATTTTAGTCCATTGTATTTGGGGAAAGGAGTGTAGATGAAAAAAAAAAAGGAAACCCCACTCATTCATTCACCTCACATGCTCAGTGGGAAGAGCTGTTGGGTTAGTGGATAAGAGTGAGAGAGATAGAAGGATAGAGAGGGTAGGTAGTGGGGGTGGGAAAGGATGTGTGTCTATGTGATGTAGAGATGGATTTACCCTTTGCTTGGTAAAAGAAATCAAGTCAAAATGATAAGAGGTAAAAATAAAAGAAGGAAAGAGAGAAAATTACAAGAAATACATTTATCCTTTTGTTGTTGTACAATGTGAATCCAAGAGAAATGAATGGAAATGAAGTAATTATTTGCCAGAAGTTTCCGCATTTTATTATTATTGTATTTTGTTTTGTTGATAATAGAGATAATTTGATAATTTCACCATATTTCCCCATTTCTTCCCTTATCACTCCAAAATTGGAAGAAAAACTTTTTTTTTTTTTGGACAAAAACTTCACCCACACCACCCCCCAAACACCAGTTAAATGCAAATTAGACAACACTTCGCAAATTCATATATATATTTAAAGAAAACTTTTCATCTTTTCAAAACTAATACTTTCAAATCACGCATAACCTTTTATTGCAATGCTGAATTTTCTTACCTTTTTTTTTTTTTTCCCTTTTATCTAGCCTCATCTCTTTTTTGCCTACCAATGGAAGGGGCAATGAATGGTTTGCATTGTCTAATTGTCCCAAAATGAATGGGCAACAATTGCTTCATTACATATCTTGATAGAAGTGCATGAAAAAACAATTGAGTAGTCCATCTCCTTCTTCCCCTCTCTTTGCTTTATTTATTCTCTTATCTGTCTGTCCTTTTTCAGCAAAAGACTGACCCAGATCGAGGTTTTAATAATTGAACATGATAGTAACGGTACATAGCTATCCTTATTGGATGGGGAAGGAATACACAGAGGTTTCACTCTATTTTAAATAGAATCGATATACTATAACAGTACATGTATAATTATAAAGCCCTTGGACCCAAATACTCTATATATGAAATTATTTAGGCACTAAAAATACAAAAAAAAGAAGATACCATAAGCCAACGCACTTAGCTCGGTCAACCAGATTTAGATTAGTCAATTACTGTAAACATATGGCTAGTTGTCCTCTTTGGTAGTCAATCAACCCCCTACTCCAATCCATGCTCCAACTTTCCAATTATCCACTTTTTTTAAAATCGCTTCAATTTAAGTCTTGAGTAAGTTTAAGATACACAGCTTTACCAAACTTTCAACTCCTATTTTCGATCCATTCGTAGCTTTGTTTACTTCAATAGTTGTTAACCTATGCACAAGCTCAAATCCTATTGCTTTTAACTCAACAAGTTACTTAGGTAGAAAGAAACGAAAAATAGAAAATTACCACAACCAGTGGGCTATCCTAGGTGGTCGACCAGCCCCCTACTCCAATCCATATTCCGAATTTACTTAGTTTATTTCTTCACCAGCTAACTCTAATTTAAGTGACCCATAAATTCAAGGTATGCTTAATAAACTGCATTTATTAGATTAAAAAATCAAAATTAATCTCACGATGTCAGTAATACCGGCCAATCCTATTGGATTGGATTAAATAATTTTTTTTCCTTCGACAGCATTGCAAGCGGTATTACTGGCTTCAAACTTTTTGTTTTATCTCTGTTCTATATTCCCATTTTAGTCTTCTATATTTCGATAATTATGAAACCATATGAGATACGGATGCCATTCGTGTGGAAATAATGACCGTGTGGCTTAGAGCATGCTCCATTTGCTCCACACAACCAAGGAATATAGTATCTCATATGATCTCAATATAATATATTTATGTTGTGAAAACTGAGAAGAAGACATCCTTCGAAGAGGCATCCTTGCAGCAGTTGCTATGTGCATGCTTAGATATTTCCTAATAAGCCAAAAAAGGCGAATTATTCAAGGTTTTTTTAAAAATAAAAAAGATTTCTAGGCTTTGCATCAATGTCTGTGCAATCATAGGTTAAAACAATCTTTGACCAGAATCCTCCTCAAATTGCAATTATCCAGTTAATTTAAGTCCTCCTACAGCTAACATCCATTGTTCATGACAACAAATAAATAAAAGCTCAATTAATTAATCTTGTAGTATATATTTTTGTTGATTTTTTTTTATCTCAAAGGCTAAGTTAGACCCAAAAAAATATGATAAAAGTGATTTGCCTGTATCTTGGACGGTGCTCTAGGAGAATAATCGTTATATTTTTATGCAATATGTTCAACATGATCAACAATGCAATCTCTTGGATTGGTCGGATATATGTGAAAACAAACAAAATAAATAAATAAGTAGGATCATTCGAATTGAACCTAAAATCCTTATTGTAGTTGAAGTTCAGTGACTTGAATCGTTCTTGGGGTTCGGGTGAATTTTAAAAAATTTAAACTTTGACAACCAAAGTGATGAATCTGACCCTCGTTACCTTATTAACCAAAAAATAAACAAATAAGTAAAATATCAGCACCATGGTGTAATTATAGATTTTATATCTAACTTTGAGGATTGCTCCACAAATAAAATTTTTCGGAGCATCCGACTTGAATCAGATCAACAGTTGGTGTAAAGGATAATTTCAAATTTAGATTTAGGGTTTGAAACTGATAAAAATGTGCTTTTATGATATATATATATTTTTTTGGTATACTCAGAACTGGAGATAAAGATGAATTTAGACAAATCAAGATCAAACATAATGCACAAATTTTCAATTGATAGGATGCACGTTCAATGAGTTAATCTCATTTAAAGAGATTCCAATATAACGTATGAAACTCAATCGATATTTGTTAAATGAATGATAATATGATGCATGAGATCTCTATTTTATCATTTGTTGTGACTAAAAGATTGATAAGAGATCAAGAATTAGGAGAAAACCCATTGAATTCATTATGAAAGAAATATCGAAATCTTAAATATGTTCACTGTTATATGAAATGTTTGTTTTTAAGTTAACAAAATAATCTTCGCTCCTTATGAAAAGGAATCACAAATTAGGAAATTAACATGGAAACTATATATGAAAACTATTTTTCTTTTTATTAAAAAAAAAAATCACTATACTGATCAAGTCATTAAATAGATTAACCAACCAACACCTAGTCAACCACCTGACACCTCGGTTGATTTGTTGGTTCTTTTATAGCTCCGGTTACTCGTCTGATTGCTCCAAACAAATATTCTCGGTATTAGATGCTTGAATGATGGATACAATCTGAGATTCCCATCATATCCTCTTCCTAAGAGGAGATTCGACCTCGAATCTTTTAAGTCAAACAACGAGGCCCGTCCACCTTAATCAAATACAAACCTATAGTAAGCAAGTTTTCCAACTCAATCGAACCAGTGATGCCAGCAATATTCTAGGCACTTTCCATTCGTCTTATACCATCTCAATTGCACTTGTCAAAGATGGTATTTTTATGTTATTTTCAGTATATTTAAGAAGTACTGGTAGTAAAAAAAAAAGTACATAGACAAATCAAGATTGGATATGATATACCAATTTCAAAACAAAGTGGGATAGATTAAAGTAAAGATTTACATGACAAAAATATATGAAATAATCTCGTTAAAATAAATTTTGGTATGATAGATGAGAAAAAGATATGTGGGGAATCTAAACAACGAGATTATTTGTCATAATCTAAAAGATTGACAAGAACTTGAGAATTAAGAGATAAATTCACTAAGCTTGTTATGAAAGAATTAAATATAATATTCTTTTTGTAGACTAAATAATATAACCTTAACTCAATATGAAAAGAAATGATAAAATAGGAAACCAATATAAAAAACCTAGATACGGAAACTTTTTAAAAAAACAAAAAAAAAAAATCTTAGTAACCTGCTGCGGTTGTTGAAGTAGTCGATCGCCACACGGTCGACCAACAACTTACATTTTCCCGATCTGGCACCCCGGTCGAATGTATAATTGCTTTAGACTTAGATCCAAGTTGCTTAAACAGCGGACTCAAACGTAAGATTTACATAAAAATGTTCATGCTTAATGAGAGCGATAGACTAACACTCATCTAATGTCACCGATAGGATATATATCATCAATTCTATGAACATAAAACGGATATAATATACGTTTATCGATATTATAAAAAAAATTATATAATTATAAATTATATAAAAAATATTATCAAAATATCAATACTATATTGCATCTTAAAAATATAACATTAATATTTATATATATGTTATATCTTCAAGATACGATATAGTATTGATATATTAAAAGTAATATCGTATTTCAATATGCGATATAGTTTTAAACATAAATATTGGTATTTTGATAATATTTTTTATACAATTTATAATTATATAATTTTTAAAATTTTGATGATAAACATGTAATTTTCTCACATAAAATTGGTCGTGTATAGCAAATAGGCTTAAGAGGCCTCCCAGCTCGTACTAAAATTTTCTCATTCACACTACTATTGAGTGCTGATAATTATGAAAACTGAGAAAGAGGGATAAATGCATTAAAAAAAAAAAAAAAAACCGTTTACATGAGTCAAGTAAATGGATCGTTTAATTCCTCTAAGCTTTTCACGTCATTAAATCAAATAAGGGTGTAAATAATTTTTTTTTTTTAATCAAATACCATTACAACATCAACGATGGAACACCAATGTTCATATTACTTTATTACAACATATCTTAGCAAGTGTATAATTAGTTTAAACACTTATTGACGTTAAGATTTTATGACACATCAGTTCAGTTATATGGCCATGTGGCATGTTGAGGCAGCATGTTAAGATGGCAATAATGGATTTGGAACATACAAGATATTCTACATATTTGGCAAAACCCAATTGAGCCCTTCATATTTTAAATGAAACGGTTAACATATCTCTTGTTTAATTATCTAAAACGAAACAGCTATTTGTTTTATGGCTAAAATAGGTTTTATTAGCCTTAATCTTCCAGTCGAAACCCCAAGTTGTTACCTCTTCGATTCGCATTATAGAGGAGTTATTTTTGCATCTCCTTATATTGCTCAACAATTAACGAGAGAATAGAAATGGTACTTACTAATTTGTGTACTCTGATAGTATCTTTAATGACATGGATGGAATAGAATAGCAAGTCATGGGTAGAAGAGGGGATAGAAGGAATTAGAAGTTAGTCTTGCCCTGTCTAGAATTGAATCATATAATGCTCAGAAGCATAGTTGGTTAGAAGCCATGGACAAATTAGAAGCCTTAAGTTTTAAAGTTTAGATCTGATTTTTCTTAGTTATATCAATCAATTTTAAAAAGATATAACTTTTCACATATTATATAAAGCTCGTATCATGTTAATAAAGACTAATTTGACTCTACTTTTGTTAGGATCAAATAATTTTGCAATTTAGGTTATTTTAGGAAGTCAAATTTACCGAAAAAGATTACTTTATTAGCTTGAAAAGTTTATCTTATCTTATTTTGTCAGATATGAAATTTATTTACTTTTCCTTGTTTTATCTTAGGGTTATAAGATTATAAATACTCTATAAAAATAAGTTTTTTTGGTAATAATATACTTTTATTTCATACAGTATTTTGTGTCTATCACCTCAATTAATCATATATACCATCCATTAACTGTTGTATTTCACTTTTGAAATTCTTATTCCTAACATATATGACTGAAGAGATATATATAAATGAAGACACCATTTAAAGACCTAAAACTTCGTACTGTTGTTCCGACAGACACCTAACTCATCATAAAGTTCACAATTCCTACACCTAAATCTCACGAGATAAGCCGATGGCACCGGGAAAAGCACAATCCTCAATATCACCTCCGGTTCACAAGAGGCCAGGCATTCAATCACTTTGATGAAGGGATGTTCAAAAAATAAAGATACCGGTTGGAAATAGAAGCCCACCACTTATGACTTGTTTCTTAACCCCTGGACATGTACAATTTACGGACATTTGTCATATTATGAGACTTCACATAGTTGTCGGTGTAATGATTTGGAAAATACCCCTTTGTGTGCTACAACCTTCCATATTCCAACATGCCATTCACTATGTTTATATGCTATGCCGACAAGATTATATATTTTATTTAGGACTAAGCTGTTAATATTAGTCCTAATTAGCTATCCATTATGGAGATGGTTTTTGTAACATGATTAGGCATCTTTAATGCGTGTGTTAATTATATATATATATATATATATATATATATAGCACTGGACCAAAAAAATAAAAAAAAGGAGTAGGGTTTTGGGGTTAGGATAGTTATTTTAACTTTAAAGAAATCCTCCACATCAACTTATTTCAAATATATGGTAAAATTAAAATAAACGCAAAACAATAAGTTTAATACGCTTTGTTTTTTTAATAATATAGGTATAAAATATCTTTCGGTTTTTCAATTAGATCTGCAAAATATGCTTTTGCAAGGTTCTTGGAAAGAGGCACAGTACCGTCATGGATACAAGAATACTTGGACAACAGCAAAGCATCACTTTATTGATTAATTAAGCTTTGGATTCTAGCAATTCAACAATGGATTTTGTCCAAAATAAACATGGAAAATATGCTGGTTATCCTCGCAAAGGCAACCTTTGGACAGAAAAAAGTCTAAGGATCTAGGTTAATGGTCCACTTTTATCCTCAAATGAAGATAATTTGGGCTTCAAAATTTCACATCACGATGCGATGTCCATATTCAAGTGATATGTTGCAACGATACATTTTATATCATGAATATATTACGCAACATGAATCCAAGCACTGCACCTTTTATGTTTTATGTCTAATCTTTTGTTTATAAACAAATGATCCGTTACTCTTAACCATTGGCACCGTAATTTCCTTAAAATGATCCAAACCATTCCTTGACGCGAATATTTCCCTAACTTTCAATTCAAGGTAGTAGATAAGATCACTCGTATGTAAAACCTTATTGTCAACATATCATAAAATGTTAAGGGTGTTGTAAAATCTAATAATGCGAACATTAATCTCTAATAAGATAAATCAAGTTCGAGTTTCCTAGTATCTAAAAAGTAATATATATTATATATTAAATCTTATCACAAGTCTATATCATGTGTTGGAGTGTT